>BJCM01211960.1:0-11940 GCA_018326385.1 Flaveria bidentis
GGTCGCGCAGGTGGGGGTCGCGCAGGTGGGGGTCGGCCGCGCATGTGGGGTTTGCGCAGGGAGGGGCAGCACCCCTTTCCGGGTCAGCATGTTTCAGTTGAGGGTCTGGGTCAGAACCCACGGACCCGGTCAGCCCACCACAAAGGCACATCAAACACGCTGACCGGCGTCAGCCAGTCAGCTCAGTCAGCCCGGTCAGCCGGGTCAGCCAAAATCAAACAGCCCCTAAATGTGTATAGGTTAGTGTTGTATCTATGACAAGATGGGTACAACTTGATTACAACCAACCAACAACATCTTTTAACTTAACTTGCTATGTTGTTTGACCCATTTAGATAAACAAAATACATACATAAGTTGTGATTTAAACTTTAAAGTGTGCGCGGATTAGAGTAATATATCTAACACAAATAAATACACGAGTCTTTTTTAGGCTTCTCATTTTAAGCACCCCAACATCACAATGAAAATCAAGCCTTACCCATAGCCAAAATCAATGATTCGGATCATTTTCTATTCCTCCTAGTAAAGTCATCAATAATCATACTTGCAAACCATCTGATATCTTCACCAAATTCCTACTCTCCATTGCACGCATTCAATCATATGTGCATCACTTATACATCCCTAAAAATTTGAGCAATGTATATCATCTAAATGTTTCTAGTAGCCATGTTAAGAACTAAAGTTTACCAATGAAGAGAGACTTGTGCACAAAACATGTTTAAACTGAATAACAACACAAAATATGCCCTGATGACATGACACTAACACAAAAATCCAGTACTAAACAATCAAGCAAAACAATATTACACTGGTGTAAGTAAAGTCAAGAAATGTAATCTTAGAGAAGCATGATTCAAGATGATCAACACAAAACTGAAACTCAAGAACCCTATAAAGTATAAAACCCAACATTTGTCAATCAAAACAGAACATAACTACTCACCTGCATTGCATCAAAACTTGGCATGACGAAAGCACACAACCGCCACGATAGCAACAGCTCCCGCTGTGGCTGCAATCACGGGCCAATCAGGCTTCAAACTCTTCACCTTCTCATCACCATTGACCACAATGCCGTTGGTAAGTTGTACATCTTCTTCTTTGCGAACTGACTCCATCTGCTCGTGTGATTCTAGTTCATTCTGCAATTGTTGGATTTTCGATTCCAATTCGTTAACCTTAGTTTCTGATTTCCTCAACAGTGCTTCCAAATTGCTGTTCTTAATCTCCAACTCATCTTTCTCCTTCTTCGATTTGTTGATATCAGCTTCATTCTTCGCAATCACAGACCGCAGTTGTTCAACCGTTGGATTCAAATTCCGTATCTGTTCATCTTTTTGGTTGATTTTGGCTTCGAAATTCAGCTTCTGACTGTTGAAAACACTCTCGTTCATCTCAAGCCTCTCAATCTTGCTCTGGAATTCATGAATTCGATCGTCGGATTCCTTCAACTTGTGTGAAGCTTCAGTCAAGCGTTCCAACAGCAAGTTCCTCTCCTTCTCAACAACATCAACCCTCTCCGACTTCTCCTCCTCACTCCGCCTCACCTCCTCCACAACTCGCTGCAACTGAGTCAACTCAGCAGTCGACTCCTGCCCTTCGGTCATCGCGGAGATCAAATCATGCTGCAATCTGGACACCTCAGTCTCCAGCTCCGCCGCTCGTGCAGCGATCGAGCTCAGCGCTCGTTTATCCGACTCAGAACTCGCGATCTCATCCTCCAGTCGCTTGATTTTCTCCACCGCTGAGTCCTTATCATCGGTGAGTTGCTTCTTCTCTTGCTCCAGAATCTGGACCTTTTGCATCAGTTTGTGGATCGTTTGAGTGGTGGTTTCGTCGGAATCGTTGTTGATTTCGACGTCCACGTCGGATCCGCCGCCGTTAGCGAGCAATTCCTCGGCCATTGGTCTGGTGTGGTGTGTAGAGGCAGGCGTTAGGGTTTCGAGGGTGTGAAATGAGTTTTAGGTGAGGGGTTATCATGACATCATCACATCATCACATCATCACATGTGCTTGCATTATGCCTATACTAGCACTACTATTATTATTCCTTTACCCCATCAACATACAATATTTCTATGTTTGTGATATTATGAAAATATCATGCAGGTGGTATTTTAGTATGTTATATAAGATTTTCACTTGGTTTTAAGATTTTATGTACATTGTGCGGCTCTATTTAGCCTGACTAATAAGTATTCACAGTATATTGTTATTTTTCATTCCTGTGATTTAAATATATATATTTTTGTTTTTTTAACATTTATGTGTTGTTTTTTGAAATCTTTCACTTTTTTAAAAGTTTTATTTTCACTTTTACTCAAAAACACATATTATGAATTTGATGTGTTGGATTACCAGGGATCTCTTAAATATGATTAGAAGACAGAGATGGGAAAAGGATGTTAGGTGGTAGTAAATTTACACATATTTTTTATGTTTTTTTATTAAATTTAGAGATTGGGATGGTTATAGAGTCTCATTGTGAATACTATAACAAAATAGTTTATCATTCAAAATATTTAAGAGTGAATTAATGAACAAATTGGATTCGGTTAATAAAACTGATTATAATGATACATTGGGATATATAATACAATAAATGACTAGTATTTCTTTAACAAATGTGAGACTTCATACATGTTACAAGAACTAATTTTGACCTAGCTACTTTGAGATTTAATTGAACAATATTGTTGTTTTGGTTTTTTAAAAGTCACAAGTTGGTGATTCACAAGACAATAGTTTAACATATATGAGGTGTGTCTAATACTTAATTACCGTATCAAAACATGTTTATAGTGTGGGATATATGGTTAAGAAAAATACCTATACGGTTGTATAATCGTATTATGTAACATAATAAGGCAATAAATACATATGTTTATATAATTTATATAGTTTTTAGTTAGATATGCACTAACTGAAAAAAAAAATACTAGAAGAAAGCTTGTTTTTACGATTCCTTTATCAATAATTTGAAAAAAAAGGAAGTAAAAAAGAGATATAAATGAACGGCAAGGATTGATTCTTCTTTTATCTTGTGATGGACCACGTGCTTCTTTGTATATTATTCTTGAATGTCGCTTTTGATTTGGAATATTATTTTGATGGCCATGTTACAACGATACTAAATGCGAGTTACTTTATTGAACCCTTCTAATAAACTCACTACATTAAAATAGATTAAAAGAATTCACCTTCTGAAAATATTTATTATTGAAAGAAAACGTTCAGATTTAAATTCATATGAAATTTAGTATGTATGATTAAAACTTAATTTGCATAAATCAACTCAATTTTCTATATAATTTATGAAAATTTATGAAAATCGGTAACAACATTCTAATTCAACAAAATGATACGGTTTCAGTTAAGTATACCATCTAATCATCTACCAAGTTTTACAACGATAGGATTGTCTCACTACAAGAACGATGTTTAAGTTTGCACAACTACCATCATAGTTCAATGTTTTGAAACCTAACTAACATGAACGAAAACAATAACTACTCAAGTAATCAAAATAATACAAAATATTTTCAGATGAACTCTAACAAACGCAATATAAAAACAAAATAACAAACTAAAACCAGACCCAAGTAGAAGTTTTGTATAAACAGAACTCATGTTATTGCAGTAAGTAAATGATAAATACAAAATCAATCCGTTTGAATTGTTGTTCTATTCTACTAGGTAAAACACCTGAAAGGCTGAAACCCCAAACCACACGAAAAAGCATGCCAAAATCACCTAGCGACAACTGTGAGCTTAGATGTGTTCAGCATACAGAGATTTACAGCATTCTTAGATTATGGGCATACCATACACAGACACATATATATATGTATGTATATGCATAATACACATGTATGTATGATATGATCATGTTACAAGAATTAGCACTTAAGTAACTCCCCAGGCTTCAATTTTCTGGCATCTTGATTAGAACCCAAGTTTAATTCTTCACTAGACTTCATCTTGTTTATACTATCTTTATTCTTCTTGCCAGAAGATCTCAAAGATCCTTCAACTGAAGAATAGAGATGTCAATGTAATATATAGAGGTCGCAAAAACACAGGGCATACAGATTAGGGACCACTTAAAAACAGATCCAGAACAATGGGTAATTTCATACAGGTAGCTTGACTGGCAATCACTTTCCGTCCAAAAACTGAGAATCATTTATATTGATTATATTCAAATATACTCACTAAAACTGTATTAATTTTTTTAGTTAATAACAAATATTTCAGACATTTTACTAATGAACACATGTAGAGTTATTGCTGCAACTTTACCTTGCCACTCCCATACAACCTTAGGTTCACCCTTTAACATTTTTGGGTACCCCTCTAAACGAGAATCTTCTTGAACCAACTCCTCCACCTACACAACAAAGGAATAATGAAACATCCAAGCACTTTTATAGTAATGACGAAATGGTTCAAATGGCAATGTACATAAGGAAAAATGCATGTAAAAGGAACGTACATTTCAGACAATTTCTATTGTACGGATGCACTTTCAAACCAATCATTTTAAGATCTAAAGTATAACTACACACCTGTATAAACCTTAACAATAACTAGGGGAAATATTCATTTTGAAACTATGCTCCCTAGAAGCCCTTTGAAAAACCTCAACTGAACATCCAAACACCTGTACATTTTGAATGTATGTTCCTTAGTAACCCTTTGAAAGTATGTTTTCTAGTCAATTATGTTAGGTTGGTGGTTTGAACTGATTAACCTGAAAACAAACCATATACATATTTACCTAAACAAGTCAAATGGTTTGATAGGTTGGCGGGCTAGGTGAGGGGATTACTTTTTTCCTTTAACAGATGTTTCAAGAAATGAGCCATAAGAGAGCATTCAAGATTTATGTCATATTGTAAGAAGGAATAATCAAATTAAATTCATGAGTTTACATGGATGGGTCAATATATGGCCAATAAAGAATTTTTATGTACGAAACCAATTGCAAGGGGTGTGGCACGAGAAAAAAAAATCATGCAAAAATGACAGCCCTTTGGATGCCCTCATAGTTGGCAAGTTGTAATTTGTAAATGACTTGTAAACATGTTGATGGGTTTTAAACGAGTTGCCAAAAGTTGGCGAGTTGATATATATATTCTTTTACTTTTTGTTATGATATTTTATCTTTGGCCTTTTAGTGATTGGTGTCAGAGTTTACTTTCTAGGATTGCCTGCAGTTTAAGATGTGCCTTTAGTGGTGGTCTGGTAGATTTGTGCCTTTAGTCTTCGGTGTGCTTTTACTCTTAGCTATTTTGGCCTTAAGGATTTTAATTGCCTTCTCTTTTGTTTTATGTTACTAAAAAATTATAATAATGTTTGTTATAATATTTACAATGTTATTATATTGGTTTTTCTTGTTTTTTCCAGTATTATGCTTTTAAAAGATGAATAAAAAGAAAGACGTTTTACTGAGTTGGCAACCTCTCTACCCTGCGCTCTCACCCTCCTCGGATCCTACTCTTTGAGTGGAACTTCACTGGGTATGTTTGTTTGTTTATTACAACTTTAAATGGGTTGACGGTTATGTCGCACCCCATCTTAACGGGGGCTAAAGTGACCGATTGGCATAGAGTTACAATAGAATAATTATATCAATAAAGGTTCTTTTAATGGTACAAAAGTAAAGACTAATTTACTTAAGTACAAAAGTAAACTTCAAGAGACTTGATCTTAAATTTTTAGTCTTCACGTTGTAACTTCAAGAGACTTGATCTTAAATTTTTAGTCTTCACGTTCCATCACCTTTTAAAAATGATTTTTTTTGTATTTTTGAGCATGTATATTAGGGAATTCGTAGACGCTTGACTTTTTAAACTATGTTGGAGATAGTAGTGAAGAAAGTGCTAAGAATTTTTGAAGTTTTTGTTGTTTGAAATATTTTGGAGATCATAAAGGTGTTTAAGAAGACATAACGTGTAGACTAAATCTCAGATAAAGTTTCTTGAAGTTTACTTTTGTATTAAGTAAATTAGTCTTTACATTAATATAGTTAAAAGAACCTTTATTAATATAATTATAAGTTTTTCATTATAAGTCTATGCCAATCAGTCACCTTAGGCCCCGTCTAGATTGGGGTGTGACGGGTCGGCATGTTTAATCAAATGGGTTAAACTAAACATGTCATACCTAAACACGACACATTTGTTAAACGGAGTTGAAAGGATAAACAAAAACCTAATGATTTTTAATGTCATGCTAGGTTTCGAGTCATGTCATAAATTGTCACTCCTAATTTTAGAGAGTGATAGCTTATGAGTGATAAGGATACCTTTTTCCATAAAAGTGGGTCTCTTCTTTCACTAGGTGTAAGAATATGATCTCTTAACCATGACACAACTATCCAAGGTTCACTTTCGCCATTCATGCTCCTTGAAGTCAAAGCAGCTTCTTCAAGTATGTCACAGACCTATTGTATTTGAAATAGTTATAAATGTCGATATAAAAAACATAGCATGTGACAAACATAGTGTCAGCCAATTAAATGGGTGTATCTAATGTAAGATACGAAATCGACTTCTGAAATTAATAATCTGTTTCTGGTGTTTGATTGAAGTAGTTCTATTATGATTATCTAGTTATTTAGGAGCCAAATAATCAGCTCCAGAATCTAATAATTCAAAAGAATAAGTTTTATTTTATCTAGAATGCATTGCACTCACATTTTCCATTGTTTATAATACTGTAAGAAACAAAGTTGTTGGAATTATAGACTAAATTGCTTTTTAAAAAATATTAACAATTTACAAAAACTACTATAATGTTAAATAACAGAATTGTCATACATAAACAATTAAAAATTTCAACTATGTGTGCTTTTTGGTTATTTTACCTATTAACTCCATAAATAAACAGACTTCATTAAAAGAAAAGAAAACTCATACACTTGATTATTGTTGTTTTCACCTGTTCGTAAAGCTCTTCAGCTCTAACTGATATGTAATGTCTCCGCCGAACTCTTTGCAACAACAATCCAAACCCAATGATCTGTGTATATCTGAATAGTGTCAACAAGCTTGGAAAGGTAATAACAAATTAACTTTTAAAAAGCTTCATTATATACCAAAACACAACATGCTACTAGGAACAAAGCATGCTCCAAAAGCCATAGACGAATGGAACAGCTCAGTGGCTTGTAATGTTCCATTACCATGTCTGGACACTTCAACTCTGTAATCCTACATCGACAAGAAAATCAATGCAAATACAGATAAGTAGACAGATCACAACCAAACATTAACTAGAGATGGCAATTTTGACCCATCTACCTATATGTGAGTTTTTGGGTTGGTGGTTACTTGGTTTCATCTTTAAGTTCAAAATATTTATCCAGAAAAGGAGCAGATCACATGGGTCAAATAGGTCAAGAATCTTCCCAGGTGTAGTAAAATGTGTAAAACTCCAAAATCATACATTAACAGAAGGTATTATTATTATTATTATTACTATTATTATTATTATTATTATTATTATTATTATTATTATTATTATTATTGCAATAATATAGTTATGATTAGCAATTTAACACATTAACTATTTATGAATTTTAAACAAAATGAACAAAAAAAGAATTTGTTGGTAAGCCAACCCACCTGACCTGTCTTGACCCATTGCTCAACATGGACAACCCAATCTGCCACCTCTTATCATTAACTATAACCTACCCAGTGCCAGTATGCCTTGTCTCCAACAAATTACCAACAATTTCCATTGCTTTTTGCTTTGCATACAGATAGGTAGCATTGTCTTTGTCCATATTATTCCATAATTCATCTCCTTGAACCTGAAATAGATGTCCTAATTAATCTCATAACAAAGCTAAATGCACTAAAAGAGAAATCTTTCATGCATCAATACTTGGACATAAACAGGAAACACACCCAAACTTTGCCAACTCCTTTGCATGTGTACTGAGAATATGATTCACATGCTCGGGATTCTACCATTTTTGCCTGCAACAAAATCATGTCCTCTTTACATATAGTACATCAACCCTTACATGAACAAAGTACCCCAAGATAAGTGTTACTCACTCACGAGATTCTTAGCCAATTCATTTATATCTCCATCTTCTATACATGATCTCCCATGTCTTCTATAACCACTCATGCATTCCAATTTGCCTTCAATACATATGCCATGGCTTGGACAAGGATCACAAGTGTCTGTAAACAGTAGCCTTGATTAATTCTTAATGTGTAAGAGCTTAAACTGGATGTCTTGATCTTTTAAGTTTTACCTACTGTGTATAATATAATTTAATTCAATGGTACAAATTACTATACATATTAATTTGTATAGTGTGTGAATAGTAGTAACCCGATTGATTCAGAGATTGACATGTGGTGACAGTTGTAAGGTTTTTTTATTTGTAGTTTCTAATATTAATTTAAATTAAGGCATTATCAAACTAATCACAATATGGAGGCTGGTCTTAATGGACAAAGCTTATTCATCAACAGGTCCATGAACAAACTGTAAATTGTGAACAGTAACATTGTTTATCAACAGTGAGCTAATGTACATAGGAAACAAGTAGTTTTCAAGGAGGGTGACCTTGTGTGTATTTATCTAAGTAAAGACCGCTTGCCAGGAGGGTGTTTTGGTAAGATTCAGTTTTGGTAAGCTTCAACCCTGTGGTGATGGACCATTTAAATTTCTTAAACTTATTAACGACAATTAAATTGATTTGTCAGGCTACTACACGTCTCCCCTATGTTCAATCATCAATGTTGCGGATCTCTCACTATTACGCGTAAGGCGGATGACCCATTTGACTCCAAAATGAGTCCTTTTGAAGAGGAGGAGAATAATGTCGATAACCCAAGTTCATCCGTTGGTGCCATAGACTCATCCAAGAGGAAACCCGACAACCCGCAGAACCACTAGGAATTTATTTTTCCTTATTTTATTTAGCTAGGCTCTATCTTTAATTGAGTTTGCTAGTTTGATTTTATCTTCTAAGTTTGTTAGCTGCTTATGTGGGTCAGATGTTTTTGTATTGTTTGTGGGTTTTCGATTGGAAGCAGACTTGGATTTTTATCATTAATAATATTGCTACTGTGATTTTCACTCTTGCAGTTGTACACCAATTTGATTGCTAAGAGAAACTGCATCATTAATAGTATCATCAACCAATTATAACTCCCATCACACTATGCGCTGAGATTTTTGGAGATTTGTTACAGGTGAGATGTTTTATAAAAGGTCTAGAAGAAGACATTCAATTGATCGAGAACAAGTTTAAACCTAAAACTCTTCATGATGCATGTTGTCTTGAAAATTTGGATGAAGTCACTCTAAAATGCAAAAGATCTAATGATAGCCCCGTCCCCTGCTTTGAATAGCCAATAGTTCCTCACATTTTGACTTCTAGACTTGGTATAAGTTGAAATTAGGTTTTGAGAAAACAAGTTGTGGCGCAATAAAAGATGAAGTGTCTAATCTTGGGTTAGGGTCTGATCTTGGGTTCATTAGGGCAGCACATATGCATGACTATTCAAATAATGATGAAAAAAAGTTGCAAAAATAACAATACTAGCAAGTTTAAGCATTTAACTCAATTCGCCACTCATGCTAACTTGATGGCTACATCATTATATGAAGAACAAGATGCAATCAGATTGCTAATGCTTGGTTAAGAACAGGTGAATACCAAAAGATGAGAAGAAACCTATACAAAATACAGATTCTTAGCAATCCACGAAGTTCTTTCAAAACTATTGAATAGATTTTACATAGAGAGTTGGGATGTCCAATGTGGATAGCTGATAGTTGAAAGATAGTAATATCAAAACTAAGAATATGCAAGGGTATTTATTGGTAATTTGTATTCATGCTGATACGGGTTAGTAACTTAGACAACATACAACTTGACTAGAAAGGTGGCCCAACTGAATTTCCAGCTCAAGGACAAAAGATGGTGACAAAGTAATGCTTATGAAGCAATAGTCACCTACTCTAATCCCTTGGGGCAAAAACTCTGCCAGATGAAGGCAATGGTGCATATGTAACACAAATGGAAATATAAACTATTGTGGCCCAAAATTTGTCCAATGAATAATATATCAAGTGGTGAGACACTAACTAACCATTTACAAATTATACAAGGTAATATTCTAATTAATGACCCTATTATGAGTGAATACAAGTTGGCACTCAGACTTATGGACATTGATGGTGAAACCTAGCCTCATGGGTGACACTAAACTAAGGGGTTGTTTGATTACACTGACTGGGTAAGATTTGACTGAGTCAGAAGCTGACCCAGTTAGAAGTTCTGACTGGGTATGCATCTAACTGAACCTTGACTGTTTGATTCAGTATCTGACTGGAACCAAAACGATTCAATATTTAAGTAACAAAACCCACCGGAGTCACAACACCAGTCGGAACCACCACCGCAAGGGGGCGGTGGCCTGCGAGTCGGAGGGGGTGGCGGTCTACGGGTCGGAGGGGGTCGCGGCCTGCGGGTCACGAGGGGTCGCGGCCTGCGGTGAGCCAGTCAGCACATTTTTTTCAAGGTCTGGGTCAGCACTGGAGACCCAGTCAGCCAAGCTCGAAGCCAAAATCAAACGGGTTGACCCGCTGACCAAGCCAGCCGGTCAACCGGGTCAGCCCGGTTAGTCGGGTCAGCCATGTCAGTTGAGTCAGCCCAAAAACAAACAACCCCTAAATAAAGTTAGGGATGATACTCAATTAGTTCTATAGTACAAACTTGACATTTCAAAATAAAATTTGTGAAGCGGCTTATGGAATTGCAAATCATACCAAATACAATGTAGTTATACTTATAGAAATTAGAAAAATAAGTTTGCTTCCAAGTGTTCAAACGATAAAAGAATAGGTCTATCAAGACCTTTGAGTTAAGGCCGGAAAAATACACCAAACATAATAAAAAAATATGTTACCATCACCGGTTGAGCTACTTATTGGCTCGAAAAGTTTATGTTTAAGTACAAAATGAAAACCATGAAGATGGCAAGTTAAGCGGAATTGGAAGGATATTATCAATATATTGGTCTTTGGGATCAAGGATCTTTTAAAGAGGAGGGGCAGCTATGAACTAGCAATCAGATGGGAAAATAATGCAATATGTGCTTATATACTCCTTTCCATGAAACCCCTCTATTAGTCAATTGAATCATCCATTAGACTGTTTCACCTTTCAAATTAGAAGTATGTTTTTCAACCTTAGCTCACTTAGTAGATTGAATAATGGTTAACCAATGATTATTGAGTTTTCATCAATCACTTTGAATCACCACCTAAACCAACTAAACATAATTCCAAACCAAAACAACATTCCAAACCTTAAAGGAACAATCTTGTAACAACAGAGTTGCTTACCAGAAAGATAATAATCGAACTCCGTATCGCTATCGCAGAACGACTTCGGCTGACGATTGAACAAAGTGACCACATAGTTGCAGACAAATGCGACGGCGATGGCGACGGATACGACGGTGAAGAGCTTGAAAAACTCCGCCTTCGACGGCAATAAGCTTAACGGTGGTTCGATTGAAGGTAAAGTTTGTACGGGAGAGTATTTAGGGTTTCTTATTCGCCTTTTGGGAGAAGAAGCCATTGGTTGTTTTGAACTTGATCGATGTGAGTTCACATTCGATAGTGTGATACTGTTATCGGATGTTCTCATCTTCATATTATAAACAAAGCAGACACAACAAAGACCTCAAAAGTAAAATATATTAAACTGTTTTTTACCAAAACATTTTCTATCGTCTTTTTATTTGCGCGCATGCAGACACGGAAAAAGATTTTGAACGCGCAGAGTGTTTATTTTTTGGAAGATGTTTCATTAAAAAAACATCTTTCTAACGTCTGCGTGAAGAAAATGTGAACCTACCACTTCTGAAATCTGCTAACCTCTTTTCA
>BJCM01211964.1:0-10627 GCA_018326385.1 Flaveria bidentis
CAATTGATTCAATCTGTAATGATATATGTAAATAATTCAAGAAAACACAAACAATTGTAATCAAATCAAGCAATATCAACAAATTCATAGTTCATTGATATAGTAAAGACAATTACAAGAGTAAGAAAGCAGTTAACAACCAAAACTCACTTTCAACTCTCAACTCTATAATTCTACTCTAGTCTAAGCTATTTATACTAGAAACTAAGGAACTAACAATTTACAAAACTAGTCCCTATACTAGTACAAAATATAAAATAGACAATAAAAGACTAAATGTTAATCTTCCAAGGGTTCTAACAAGCTTAGATGATATCATTGACAGATTCTACCATCTGATGAGTGAGTTACACACTCATGGTGTAACAACATTTATGGAAGATAAAGTTTCAACCTTTGCTAATGGTTTGTCGGATAAATGGGATTCATTTGTGTCTAATCTGAGACAAAACGACATTCTTGTGATGTTAGACATGAATGATTTCATCTTGAAGTTAAGGGAGGAAGAACAGAGAATGAAATAGAAGTCGAAGAAAGGATCCTATGTTCAGAATCCTTCACTTTACAACTCAGTTCCAACTACGGCTATTTCAGCAGCACAGTTACAAATAGCTTTCGTGTCTAGTTCTTCTGCTCCTTCTCAAAACAGTGCATAAGGAATAGAAACGTCACAGCCATCGGGAACCCCATACATAGTTCCTAAAGCAAATACAACAAAGTTGAAGACCGAGAATCTCAGTAATGTCACAATGGAAGTTGCCAAAGAACATATGGTTTTTCTAGCGGCGATTGCACAATCTTATGATGGTTTAGTTACCTGTAAGATTGGAAATTGTCATCTTGCAAATGAGGATTATGAGCAATTTGATGAAAATGAGCTAGAAAGAATGGACATAATATAGGCCATGGCTAGTGCTATCAGAAGAGCAAAGAAGTTTGTCAAAAAGATTGGGCAGAAACTAGTAGCCACTAAAGATACGACTTTTGGTTTTGACAAAACCAAAGACACATGCTTCAACTATGGCGAAAAGGGGCATTTTAAACGTGAATGTGTAAAACCCAAGAAAACTGGTAATGGAAACATATTTCCAACATTCAATTGTCAAGACAAAGACATGATTAGATCTACATCTTCAAGCAAAGAGAAAAAAAGCTTTGATAGCTCAAGGTGATGAAAGACAGGACTGGTCCTTCCGCTCCGGGTGAATCAAATATTGCCTGTGTCGATGCACTGATGATGGATCTGCTAGTGAAGGTGAGATCATAGCTGTGCAAGCAATGTCAGATATAGACGAAGCTATGAATGTGGTAAAACACTTGGTTGAGGAAGAGATCAGAGCAACAAACTTAGATTCTTCGGTCACCGAAGAGTCTGATACGACTTTGATGGCTGACTTGTCTGATTCCTCAGAGGTAAGTTCTAATGACTAATTATTTGATAAACATGCTTGTATAGAATGTGACAAATTTAGGGAAAGCATTGATCTAAAATTTGTAAGGTTATTAGAACACAATGATAATTTAGTATATGACTTATAACTCTGCACTGAGACCAATCGTATTTTAAAACAAAATGAGTGCAGTTACAAAGAAAAAATAGAACTTTTGGGAAAACAACTAAGGGAAATCGAGGTTGTTGTTTTAAATCAAGCAAATTACATGAAGTTTTATTTAAATTCTTTAGAAGAAAGGAAAAAGGAAAAAGCTGTTTTAGAAGTCGAAGTTGATTCTTTAAAACAAAAACTGTATAGCTTGGCTAGTTCATCACACATAGTTCAAAACTTAGTGAAAGAACGAAACAATGGGGAAGGTCTAGGTTATAAAGTAGTTCCGCCACCACATGTAATCCTTCTGAATACTAAATGTAGACCAATAAATAACAACCCAGTAAAGGATCATGTGGTGTCCACTCCTCTGGTTAGTGATCCCGATTCTACGGGCAAACCTATGAAGAATAGCACTAAACAAAAGGAGTCTACTTTTAAATCAAAAGAAAAGATGCCTATTGAATATTTGGATGATCAAATTGAAAAAATATTAATTTAAGGTCAGGTTCACACATGTCTACATCTGAACCCAAAATGACTAATTCAGTTAACCAAACTCGTGTTACTCGTCAAAGTCCAAATAAACAAAAAATTAAAGATGTTAAATGTTAAAACAATTAGTTTTGTTAAAGAAGCCGAAACATCTAAAAGAGAAGTGACAAAACCCAACCAGACACATCCCATACCCTTACCAAACTCAACCCCACATAAAACTTCTCCTCAATCTATAGAAGGAAGATCATGCTACAGTTATGGAAAACGAGGACATATCTCTTCTAAGTGTCCTTATTATCAGACGCCCAAAAAGAAGATTGAACTTTATGATGCAAAACCAAGTTTTTCTAAAATGAGATCTAATACTCCAGCTAAGAGTATTAGTGAACCTAAAGTTCACACTATAAGCCAGTCATCTGTTTATCACAAACAGACCTTATACAAAACTGGTTTATGGAAAGAAAAATCAAGTAATTTGTCTGATAATAAGAACAAGAAGAAGAAAAATATGCCCTCATCCTCTGAAGGATAGTGGGTTGAGTTCATGATGTTTGATTCCACTGGGTCACCCAAGCCATCTAAGGCTTGGGTCCCAAACCTAGACTAATAAATTCTTCTGAATGTGCACAGTGTCCGCTACAGCGCTATCACAAATACCTGGTTAGTTGATAGTGGGGTGTCCAGGCACATGACTGTGAACTCCTCTTTCCTTTTTGACATCAAACAAATTAAAGGGGGACATGTATATTTGATGGAAATAAAGGAGGTTACATCACCGCTCAAGGCGAAGTGGGAAACGAAAAAGTGAAGTTTGACAAGTTCAACTACGTTCAACAACTACAAAACAACTTGCTTTCAGTCTCCCAGATCTGTGATAAAGGATTCAAAGTTGTGTTTGAAAACAAGAAGTGCTACATGTTGAAGAAGGATTATGCTATCCATGAGGAAAAAGTTCTAATGTCAGCTTCAAGATATAATGATTTGTATGTCCGGGATCTATCAAAAGCCTCAACAACAGAAACCACTATGCAATGCTTCTTGTCAAAGGCAACACAGAGAGTTTCAATCTCCTGGCACAGGAATACGAGACACATTAATCCTAGGAAGATGAATCATCTGATACAGAATGATTTAGTGAATGGAGTAACTATCAAAAATTTCTAGCTTCCAGATTTTTGTGTAGCATGTAAGAAAGGGAAATAGACCAAGAAGTCTAACAAGGATAAGAAAGTTAATTCTATCGATATTCCTCTCGAGCTTCTACACATGGATCTGTTTGGCCTAGTCAGCACAAAGGCATTACTAGAGATCTGTACTGCTATGTAGTAACTAATGATTACTCAAGATTCTCTTGGGTGATTTTTCAGAAATCCAAATCAGAGACATTTGAATCATTCAAACATCTAGTAATTACTTTGGAATCACTCTACAAGCTGAAAGTAAGACAAATTTGATCAGACAACGGAACAGAGTTAAAAAATCAGTGGATGGAGGCATTATGTAGAGAGAAAGGAATTGTTCATCAATATACATCTGCCTACACTCCCCAGATGAATGGAGTTGCTGAAAAAAAGAATCATAGCTTGGTAGAGATAGCAAGAACAATGTTAGCCGACTCTAAACTGCCTATTCAATTTTGGAACGAGGTAGTGGCTAATGCATGCTACACTCTCAATCGAGTCTTGGTGGTCAAATGTCATGGGAAAACATGTTATGAACTGCTCCAACGACCTAAACCAAACTTGGAGTATCCAAACCATTTGGTGCACCGTGCATGTTATTAAAGAAAACTCAGACTGTGAAGTTTAGTAAGAAGGCTGAAGAAGGTATCTTTCTCGGATACAATATACCAGACAAGAGAGTTTATAACAACTCAACGGGTCAGGTAGAAGTGTGGTGCAACGTTGATGTGCAAAGATACACCACCCCCCGTGCTGGAAAAGGACCTTCCTTCTTCTTTGACTATGATGGATTTTTTAAATCCTTCAACCTACCTCCCTCTCAGCCTGATGATGAGTTGTCTGCTACAATGATGTATGATGTTCTGAACACTCCTCCAAAAAACTCGACACCATCGGTCCCATTAGACGATTCTTCTAGTCCTTTAGGGGGAGAGCTTGAAGTAAGTGACTCCTCCTCTGATGATGAAGCAGTTAAGACTATAAATGTGGACCAGGAGGACCAGGATCCCACTAATGAAAGTACACAAGCATCAGATCTTGATGCCTCTGACACTTCTAAACCTTATACTCCAACAACTACATATATTGAACCTGGGATTCAAAATCTGGATTCTGAAGTAGTTGTTCCCACCACTCACGGATCTCGAATTAATGTGCATCATCCCCTAGAAAACATCATTGGGGATGTTTTATCAGGAGTGCAGACACGAAATCAGCTATACTCAGCTAATTATGCCTCAGTCATGGAAAAATGATATCTTCATGATGGTGATTATTGATGTTTTGTTTCTCAGTTTGAGCCAAAATATGTCAGTGAAGCGTTAAATGATGAGGCATGGGTTAGTGCTATTCAAGAAGAACTTCAACAGTTCAAGAAGTTAGGAGTATGGTCCCTTGTGGACAGACCCAAAGGTGCTATGGTGATTGGCACTAAATGGGTATTGAAGTGTAAGAAAGATGATCAAGGGGATATAATTAGAAATAAGGCTCGGCTTATGGTTCAAGGGTTTAGAAAATTTGAAGGCACTGACTACAATGAAGTGTTTGCACCTACGGCACGGATGGAAGCAATTCGTATCTTACTAGCCTATGCATCCTACATGAAGATTAAAGTTTATTAGTTAGATGTAAAAAGTGCATTCCTTCATGGTGAAATCAATGAAATAGTCTACGTCAGTCAACCCGAAGGATTTGAGGATCCTTATCATCGGGATAGAGTTTACAAACTGGTGAAGGCTCTTTACGGGCTCCATCAAGCCGCTAAAGCCTGGTATAAGAAACTCTCAACTAATCTAGTGAAACATGGCTTTTGTAGAGGAGTTATTAACTGCACGTTATTCATCAAAGAAAAGGATGGTGATTTACTATTGGTGTAGATATATGTGGTTGACATAATCTTGGGTTCCAAAAATAAAGAATTATGTAAAGAATTCAAATCTGTAATGAAAGCAGAGTTTGAGATGAGTGCCATGGGGGAGATAAAGTTCTTTCTTGGATTACAGGTGGAGCTTACACCAAAAGGAATCTTTCTGCATTAGTAAAAAGTCAAAATATGTAGGAGATATCCTTAGTCGCTTCGACATGGAGAATGTTTCAGCTGCTAGAACTCCGCTTGCCACGAACCATGGCATGGCACCTAACGAAAATGGTGATCTAGTTGATGCCACCATGTACAGAGGAATGATCGGATCTCTAATGTACCTCACAGCCTCTCGTCCTAATATTATATATGCCACGTGTGTTTGTTCCAGATATCAGGCAAAACCAAAAGTAAATCATCTCATAGGAGTTAAAAGGATTTTTCCTTATCTAAAGGGTACTCCAACACTCGGGTTGTGGTATCCTTATGATGATGACTTTGAGCATACAACGTATAGTGACTCGGACTATGGTGGTTGGAAGATGAATTACAAGTCAACTTCAGCGGGATGTCAGTCTTTTGGTAGCCGGTTAGTCAATTGGCAGTGTAAGAAGCAGAAACCAGTTGCTCTGTCAACATGTGAAGCTGAATATGTTGTTGTTGCAAGTTTCTATTCACAAATAATTTGGATTCAAAAGCAAATGCGCAACTACGGTTTGCAATTTACTAACACGCCTATCTTTGTTGATAATTTTTCTGCAATTGATGTCACCAAAAATCTGGTCCAACACTCGAAAACAAAACACATCGATATTAAATATCACTTTATACGTGACTGTTTTGAAAAGCAACTAATCTATGTTGTTAAAATTAATACGGATTTTCAACGCGCCGACCTCTACACAAAAGCATTTGACAAACCTTGGTTTTTATATCTTTTAGAGGTTAATGGCGTGAAAAAGAAAAGTGATGTGATTCTAGAAGAAGAAAGTTCTTAGTCCGACAAGTTTTTTATAGTTTCTTATTTATTTTCTTTTATTTTATTTTCCAGTCTATTAAAATCCAAAAACACAAAAAGATTTTCGGTTTTAGAATTTTAGGGGGAGAATAGTTTAGCTTAGCATTTAATTAGTTGCAGTATTTATTTATTTAAAAAAAAGAGGGAGGAGGGTAGCTCAGCTAAAAGAAATGAAATCAAATCTGTGATTGTGATTCAAAGTTTATGGAAAATAATAGTACACAGTGAACAAATTGTTTGAGACCTCAAAAAGGTTTAAATTGATGAAGATGCTAAATTCAAATTACAAGTCTGAGAAGTCTAAGCACAACAAAGGAAAAATGATAGTAAAACTAGTCTGCTACTCAGGTAACATAGAGAAAGTAGACCTAGAGGTTGCTAGTTCATTATATGATGTGTCGGTAGATTCAACACAATAGACAAGTAGACTTCATTGATGATTTAAATTCATACTAAGTTGTTCAACTTGTTGTGGGTTCACATCTTATCCCTGGTTAATACAGTCAATGCATTTCCAATAAGGGGTGACGTGCAAAATAAACGCCACAAATATGTGTGGATGACCATAAAAATGAGCAAAGCACATGGAAAAACGGCTAAGTGCAATCAAACTAATGACTAATGTTGTTTGTGCATTATGTGCAAGAGTAAAATAAATGCTCTAACAAGAAGATAGGTTGTGTGCCTCTCTGTCGTGAGGTGGCACTGACATGAGGATAAGCATAATCTACATATTCTAGAATTCATTGTTGTTTGCGCCTCTCTGCTGTGCAATGGCACTAACCTAAGGCTTGGCATCTCTTTGAAAGCTCTTAGAATAGTTTCTTCTTGTCAAATACCCGTAGACCGCTAAAAAATCTGCTAAGGAATGTTGATTACCATATAAGTGTGGGATCCAAAATGCTTGTTGAAATAATTAAGCCTAACTCATCACCAATGTGAGTCAAAAATCTGTGTATGGATTTAAGTGGACAAATATATTGATAATCATCATGGCTACCACTCTTAACAGTCAAAATCATTATGTGCATCTTATAGCTCTAGTATGATTTCCTTAAAGTGTTATTTGTGTCTCGAACAAAACAAGAATCTAGTATCAACGTACATATTAAAAGGTCCCAAATGATTATAATATACATGTATGATTCTATAATGAATATTTCCATAAATGATCAAATTAACTTGAGGCTATTCTGTCTAGGAAGAAAAATCTGTAAGATGTTTTCTAAAAGGTTTCAATCCACCTCAAATCAAAAACACAAAAATGTGTCTTGTTTTGTTTTAATTTCAAGTTCTTTTTTCCTATCTTCTAGTCTTTTGTTGCGTAGAGGTCGAACTATATAACTAGATAGAATCTATGAATCACTCACTAAAAGTGGTCACGTATAAGGTGACCAAACGGTTTTAAGCTAAAAGGATCGTGTCCGAGGTGATCAAATGATGTTTAAATATAAAGGATCATATCTGAGATGATCATAGGTCATAATGTTATATATCAAAAGGTAAAATTTTAAGTGTTTGAAAGTGTATAAGGTCAAACTCATAAGTATGAGCCAATCGAACGATTGAATCATAAGTATGAGCCAATCGCATGATTGAACCATAAGGATGAGCCAATCGAACGATTGAACCATAAGTATGAGCCAGTCACACGATTAGACCATGAGTACGAGACAACCATGCGATTGGATCACAAGACTGAACCAATCGTACGAATGGATGAAGAAGTATAAGCCAGTCGCACAACTGAACCTCAGTTGCATGAATGAAACATGTGTATGGGTCTAGTCGCATGACTGAACTTTAAAACAGTATAAATAGAGAGGTTATTCGGTCGCATTCCTTACTACCCATCAATGCTGTCAAAACCGCACATACACAAACACTCTGCCGAAAATTCCTATTATTGTGATTACCCTTTGATTGTGATTCTAACTGTCATTCTACTCATCTACAAGTACTGTGAGAATGAAATCGACACAAATGACAGGTAAAATCGAACCCTAAGGACCGATTAATTTAAAATCAAGAACTGAGAAACACTCTTCAAAATGGACCACTTAAATGAACATAAAAGTTGATTTAAAAGACAATAGGTGCTACTTCAAGTCCCTGCGAATCTAATGAGTCTAAACATGAAGCCTAATATAAAGTTTTGAGATAGATTCAAAGTTGGAGTGTTGAACAGAGCAAGATGCGAATGGACACTCCGTATGAACCTCATATTGGATTCTTTATGCACAAGACACATAGAACATTGATGTGGTTAGTACGTTATAATTCAAGTCGGGTCATACCCAATAACAAGCTTAGGAAACACCAATTAATATTTAATTGATGATAGGATCATGCAATTAAATAATTACACCAATTTAGAAAATGGGTTTTCTAAATAAGTTGCATATGAGATGGAACAACTTATAAGGATATTTTGTTCAAGGGTATTATTTGTAATGTTATTTTAAATTGGTTAAATAACATCAAATAATAATAGTGTGTGTAAATTATAATTAAAAGGTTAATTACATAACATAATGAGTAACTAGTTGTAAATGTCTAGTTAAAATAAAATGTAGATAAAATTGGGGGGAAACCCCAATTTTGAAGGAACATTCGGCCGCCCCCTTGTATTTGGTTGGCCCTTTTGTTTTCATGAGACTTGACAACATTTACAACACACACTCCATCTTTTCCTCTCTCATACATGCAAAAGGCCAAGAAGAACAAACCCTCTCTATTTTCTTAAAGAAGTTCAAGGCTAAAAATCGTTTTGCAGCTCTTCTTGGGTCGGTTTGGTGTACAACTCCTAGCAACAAAGGTGTTTTCTTGATGCTTGTGGGTATGGAAGCTTGATGTCACCTCTCCTTGGTGTTTTGGTCGTTTAAGAACATCATCATCTTCATCAAATCTTACGTTTTGGCAGCTCCTAAAAGGTAGCATTCTGGATGTTGTTTTTGATTGTTTTTCTTTCTTGATAGCTAGTCTATTCACATATATTTGATCTATGTTCTTGGGTTTGTTGATGTTATATAAAATTCCTTAATTTTCAGATTACAAATCATAAAATTAAGGTTTTGTTCAGCTGCGTTTTTCATGTTTAAATGGTTAAACAACTTTGATATTGTGTCCAACAAACCCAACATTAGCATCTAGAGACAGATATGTGGATGACTAGCTTCTTTTGTCCTTGTAAAATTGGTTTTTAGGACTTTAACAACCTAATAGGGGCTGTTTTGTGATGATATGATGAATCCCCAATCTTCCAAGGTTATATTGTTGGGTTTTGTAACATGTAAAACAAAACTAGTTTAACCATTTAAACTATAAAAACGCAGTTGGAAAAAGGTTTTAACATGTTGTTTATAATCTGAAAATTTCACCAATTGAAATCTCAAACAAAACTCAAGTATAAGGATCATATATATAAGTGAAATAGTATGCTATCAAAACCAAAACAACAACCATAAGGTGTACAAAGAAACAACCTTTGTTGCACAAGTTATTGAAGGTGGAAGAGATGAAGAAGATGAGGTTCTTGAATGTTCAGCCCTCAAGAGAGAAAGCCTCAAGTAGGGATACCCACATGCTCTTCCAAACACCTAGCTAGTTAGGGAGCTCAACACCAAAATCTCTACAAATGTACCTTGAAGAATCCGAATTTTCAGCCTTCTTTTGAGCTTCTAATCCGAATTTTCAGCCTTCTTTTGAGCTTCTAATCCGAAATTTCAGCCTTATTTTGAGAGAGTTCTTGCTTGAGTGTTGTAAGAAAAAGAGTGTGAATTGATGGAAGAGTGCTAGAGGAGTAAGAGTCTTGCAAAGACCAAGACAAAATGGGGTCCCAATGCCCACAAGGGGCAGCCGAATTTTATCTTCAAAATGGGTTCCCCCCATTTTGAAACTTTTATAAAATTTTACTGTTTCAACCCTTAGTTTATAAAATTAAAACTATTTTAATTTTATAACATTAACACACTTTTATTTGTTATTATTTAACCAACTTAAATAATGAAACAAATAATTTTTTATGAACAAATTATCCATATAATGTTGTTCTATCACAAAAGCAATGTTTTAGAAAACCCATTTTCTAAATAGGTGTCATTATTTCTAAATAGGGACCACCCCAGATCGGCAATGAACTTCTTTAACAATGCAACTTCCTGAGCTGTTAATGAAGCGGCGATGTATTCTAACTCTGTAGTTGATTACGCCACCACATCTTTCTTAGAGCTCTTCCAAGAGATTGTTCCTCCATTCAAGATGAAAATGTACCCCGATTGTGATCGTGAATCATCCCTATCAATTTGGAAACTCGCATCCGTGTAACCTTTTACTACGAGTTCCTCCTCACCAGATCCATAGATTAGGAACATATCTTTAGTCCTCCTTAGGGACTTAATTATGTTCTTAACATCCATCCAATGACTATTTCCAGGATTTTGTTGGTATCGGCTTCTCATGCTCAAAGTGCATGACACGTCCGGTCTAGTGCATATCATTGCATACATGATGGAACCTATAGAAG
>BJCM01211965.1:0-11813 GCA_018326385.1 Flaveria bidentis
TTGCAAAAGACTCGGTTAGTATGCAATCCTTGAGATTGCCAATGAGGTGAGCAACCTTGTTATTGCAAAAGACTCGGTTAGTATGCTTAAATTTGTAAGCTTATAATGTTTTATGTAATTATAACTGTGAATGACCAACTGTGAGGTCTCCGGGAACGGGGCCTTACATTTACCTTCTTAATAATAAGTTTACCATTTATGACCCTGCCCCTTTCTATAATGTAACCTCCAGCATCTCATACAAAAGCAACTGGCCCTCCACCATTTTTCTTGAAATTTTGGAGTAGAGAACCATTGCCTGTCATGAACCTAGAATAGCCACTATCAATGATCCATACATTCATGCTTGTCATGAGCGTTCTTTCATAAAATAGTTGGTTAGTTTCATTTGGAAACCAATGCTTTGTTGGTCTTGGGCTTATCAAAAGAAGTTCAAGACAATGAAACAATAATTGATCCTATCATCAAATTTGGAGGATCATTTGCTGATGTTGATGATAAACTTTAAGTCATATGATATTTCTTTCTCTTCCATACCACCTTTGGAAGCTTAGACTTGATCTTCAATACTTCAGAAGTTTTGATAACTTTGAAAGTTTTAGAGAGTAGAACTTTGGAAGATTTTGTTAACACTACAGCAAGATTTAGTACTTCCAAAGTATTCCTTTTTTTTCTGAGACCATATAGTCTAACGAAGGAAAATTTTCACTTATCTTCTTCATTTTGGAGCTTCCGAAAGGAAAAGATTTTCCTTCCTAAGCTTGCTTCTTCTTCATATTCTCAAAAGTTTCTTTCTTGGTTATATGGAACACTATGAACGTAGAAAGTCAATGTGGATGAACATAGAAAGTCAATGCAGATGAACATAGAAAGTCAATGTGGATGAACATAGGAAGTCAATGCGAATGAACGGTCAATGCGGATGGACATTCTCCACTAAGTAGGAGAAATGCGGATGAGTAGTGGGAAATGCGAATAAGTATTGGGAAATGTGGATGAAGTAAAAGAAATGTAGATGAAGGAAAGGGAATACGGATGTACTATAGCAAATGCGGATGAGCTATAACAAATGCGAATGTACTATAACAAATGCAGATGAACTGTAAAAAATGCGGATGAACCAAAGGCAAATGTGGATGAACGCTTAGAATATTTGACTTTCTGGGAAAAAGTGAGATTTAGGATTTGACTTGGAATGTTCCCGGGGGCTCATGTAAGCTGACTTTTGAGGTTGTAGAGATCATGATGGGCATGTTTTGATGTATGTTTGATGCTTATGCATGATGGTATATATAATGCATGCAATGTTGCATGATGCCCTGTATGATGATGTTGATTGTGTACGATGATGCTCCTTAATATGTATGTTTATTTTCCCGTGGGTTTATGTTGAATGCTAAAGAAAGAGATGAAAAGTATTATGTAACGTAAAGTGGAAAATAATGAAAAGAGGAACGAAATGAAAGAATGCATGCATTAATGAATGAACGAACGTAAGAAAGTCTTGCAAGCAAATATATGGAGGTTCACACTCAATGAGGAGTGTTAGCTCAACCGTGTGCGGGTTGCTACCCCATGAGTATGCACACTAGGGCTTGATCCGTGTGATCAAGCATATGTATGGAGGTTCATACCCAATGAAGGGTTGTCAACTCAACTGTGTGCGGGTTAAATACCCCATGAGGATGAACACAGGGGTTCAATCTTTATGATTGACTACATGTACGGGGTCCGTATCGCTTAACCCTAGTTGAATTTCTTGGTGCTCTAGGGGGGGGGGGGGTTAAGCACATGACATGACCTAGATGAAAACAAAAGATAATAAAAGTATGAAATGAATGATGATGAAGATAATAAAGATATTATCTATGTGTACATATGATGTGTGATCACATGTAAAAGTAAAGATTGGTTATAATGAATCTAAAGTGTGTTTTATATAAAACTAGAACTCAGTCAGCAACGCTAACTTTTTATACGTTTTCAAGTTAGCAGGTGAGCATTGCTGAGGATGTCGCAGGGTAGCTACTTGGCATTTTGGATGACCTTCTTTTGTTAATATGTTTGCATTGTAATGCGAACAAATGAAAATGTGTAATGGATGTTTGTATTAATTTTCAAAAGCATTCTTAGTGAAATGAAAAGTTGTTTTGACGTTCCGCTGTGATGTTTAATGAAATATAAATGTAATTACATGTTTTATGAGCAATGATTGGCCAGCTGTAAGCATACTGGGGACGAAGCCTTACATGAAAATGTAATCCTGATCAATCTAACGATTAAAGAAACGTTAAGAACGAGTAGAACAAGATCAGATGCGAACTATGAACTTGGAACATGTTTTTTGGACGTTCTGGACGGCTAGGGTACAAGTATGTGTTAAATGTCCCTCAAAATTTATATTAAGCTCATAAACTAGGTACATATGTATCAACAAACTCCCCTTTGGACCTAGTTTCCCCTAACGACTGGCATTCTTCATAAGGTCCTCAAATTTCTTGTACTTTTTCTTTCTTGTAACTCCTACATGTATTTCAAATGCAAAGTAGAGTCATATAACATTCTGGAACTGGAGGGCTTGTACAATATCTTACGCGTTATAGAACAGTGGCCACTTGTACAATGTGTAGACATCTTCTGTAGACAAGTTTGTAAACCACATTGGATCGAATACCCTGATAGTTTCCATTTTTCCTTCTCTATTTAGAACTAGGACCACTTCGCCTATTCTCCAATCATAATACCACCATTTGAAGTGTGGAGTGAAGTCCTGAGGCATTTCCCGTAAGGTAATCTTGGACATTGTGCGTGGGAGACTCCACTTCAACACGACTTTAAGCTTTCGAGATATGGGATCCACTTCAGACCTACGAATGTACCTCTTCGGTTGTTGAGGTCTGAAGTTACCCATCTGGTGTGGTATTCCTTCTTTAGGGCAGCCTCAAACCAGCCTGATATATTTCTAGGATCAACATATAACATATTTAAGCATGCCAGTTGGTTGAGCTCAAAACCTAGGAAAGTCTTCAGATCATGTGGATATCTAAAGTACTCTATTCCCTTCTCCCTCTTAACAGCATAAACATTTAGATCCTCAAAATACGCCCATGCAATAATCTTGCCAAACACGTTCAGATTTTTCTTGACTTTGTAGAGTTTGGTGTAGGCTTTTTGCTTTTGAGCTGTGCGTTGGGCTCGTATCTCAGCAAAACAAGTTGCCCATTCAGCCTTCTTGATCTCAAAATCTACGTCTGAGGCTTGGGCTTGGCTTTCATTCTTATCTGTTTCTTTCTCCATCTCATCCAGTTTGTCAAATATAGCACTCCCGAGAGTGTCGCCCAAGTCGAGGATCATATTGCCCTCTTAGTCAGTGTACTCTGGATAGTGCTCAAATGTGACATCTTCAATCTCTATTTCATCGACATCGTTAAGCTCATCGTCACTTGTCACATCAACTGTAGGAGCATCTTTGACAAGCTCGTCTGGATTCAGTCTGAACATCTCAGCGAGTTGCTCGTCAGTTAGATCATGAATGATTTCTCCTTCTTTGGGAGTGTAGCTCACCGACCGTCTGACAATCACTTGCAAATCAAGAATCATGGTGAATTAAGACTTGATTAGCTACATGGGAGCAACATCATATTCATCTTGCTATGATGTTTGATCTGCTTGATTTGAACATTTAACACATCAATCATTAGTAATTAATCAAGACATTTAAACATTAGATAAACATTAATTACATAAATGTAATATTTGAATCAAGTACAAAATTTTTCTAAATACAAAACATTTAATCTTTACTTTTATCTTGATCCGTCAGTTCTTCAACAGTAGGGGTTGAAGATGATGCTCCTTGGTCTTGAGCTCTCTTAGTCCATCTTTCTTGACCTTGAGAAGAGGCTAATACAACAGCATCACCTTCTTCATCATTATCATCTCCTCTCTTCTTTCCCCTCAATCCTTCATCATCACATTCATCTTCTTCATGAGACTCATCATCATCATCATTGTCATCATCATCATCATCTTCATCTTCATCATCATCATCATCACCATCCCTGATCTTCAGAGGCTCATCTTTTGATCCTTTAAGTATGAGCATGATCTTTTTGTTCTTTTCCTCCAAATCCTCAATCCTTTTAACTGAATGAGCATTCTGCTCCTGCAACTGTATAATCTGCTGAAGTTGAGCAGCATTTAGCTCCACAAGCTGGATTAGCTATGTAGCTCTTTGCTCATCAGCAGTTAACAACTTTATCACCATCCGGTATAGGTTGGCTAGCTGTTCCTCTACCGTGATGGAGGGTAGAGTGGATCCGTGGCTTAGTGGGAAGTGAGGAGAGGTTCTAGCTCTTTGGGTGGTGGTGGTGGTGGTTGTGGTGACGATGGGTGGTGGAATAAGAGTGGATGGTGAAGGAGTGGTTGTGGTAGTGGTGGTTGGAAGTGTGGTAGTGATGGTGGAAGGTGTGGTAGTGGTGGTAGGGAGTGTGGTAGTGGTATGGTAGCTGTACTAGAAGTGGTGGTAATCAAAGTAATCCTCCTTCTTTTTCTCTTCATCCCATGGGGTTGAGCCATCCTCTTCTTCTTCGATACCCTGAGCTGATGGGATGGTCAGGGATTTATGATGGATCAGTAGTAGCAGCAGCAACATCCCTAGACTCACCCTGGCGTCCACCAACCGTCGCAAGCCCTCTCTTTGTGGCAACTACCTTGTTGCCCACTGTCCGCACCAATGGCTCCTCATCTGACTCCTCCTCCTCATCATCCGTGGGTAGCTCAATAGGCACGATGTCTGAGTCACTCTCATCGTGATACCACTTCTTGTGAGAAGGCGCCACGTAATCAGCATTGGCCAGGTGGCCGAACAATCTCCTAACAGGGGGTTTCACCTGGTTCCCCCTATACACCTTCATCCTTTCTACACAGTGAAACTGGTATTTATAGGCCTCAGCGCATATCAGATATGACTGGGCCCATTCGTACGATTGGGCCATGCGTATGGTTCAATCGTACGAGGGGACCATACTTATGGTTCAGTCTTACGAATGGCCTAATAGCATCTCTTAGTAGCATGACTGGTCCATTAGAATGGCTAAGTCGTACGACTGAGTCTCATTCGCATATGCTCCTGCGAATGACTCAGTTTCATGTGTTTACTACATATAAGGTGTATTACATTATGGCTAGACTATTCGTCAAGCGACGGACACACTATATATGACAATATATGCTCGAACAAATTCCCTTGTGTACGTTACTTGTGAATAGTAGATAACACCTCTTACAATCCTCAATCAATATTTGCTTTGGTTTCTAATAGAATTAAATGAAACACCCTATTAGCCAACGTTGCTGATCCATCAGGTTGCTACAGTATCCCTGAAAATGAATTTAGGCATAATAGCTTTCGTTTACTTTGCAGAACACCATCACAGTAGCAAGATTCCCCATATGATTGATTTTTCCAGATAATGACATGAACAATTTTCCATTGCTCCAATCTTCACACAGGCTAACCTGATTAACATTAACATCTGCAGAAATTCCCCCTCAAATTCAGCATATCCCAATATATAAACATTGTGCTCTCCTGGCGTCTTCAAACGCTGTATTGGGCAAAAAGTAGAAGGTTCCAATCCATAGCTGACAATCTTATACAAATCAGCATGCACTCAGATTTATCATCAGAAACCAGCTCACATCATCACTTTCTAATTGCGTCTTCAATTTCTCTATACATGGATTCCCCCTAAGAATCAGAAACCTCTCTGTGCGGATAAATATAACTTGATTGGCCCATAAATAGCCAGATGCTCCCGACTACCCCACAAAATCAACACCGACTGCTGACATCTTCTCTTCTCTCTTTTGTGTTCTAACTAAACTCATCTATTCTAGAAGTCCAACGAATAATGGGGTATCCATCAAACTTATTTGACAAAAGAACCTTAGAGTGAATGTGCTTTGCTCATCCTCAAATCTGCCCAACAGGCAGTTCCAGACTCTTTTTTTCGTTTCTTTTTGGTCTGGAACTTCGTTTATTCGTATGACATGGAGGACAAATATCACATTCGTGTGAATGGATGATACGAATGATATATTCGTGCGACTGGACAAATGCTAATGAGTCAATCGTGCGATTGGACAAATGTGGATGAGTCAATCGTGCGATTGGACAAATGCGGATGACTCAGTCATGCGATTGAACATACGAGTGGTCCAGTCGCATGGTCTAGTGTTACGAATGGTCCATACTCATGGTCTAGTCGCATGAGTGGATCTGCTCGCAGATTTTCAGATCTGCAGCCGCCATGGCCGCCAAAAAACCTAATCTAATGAATTTTATGTGAACCAAAAGAAAATAGACATCATCAAATTCGCAAGGGTGATAAGAATGTGGTTTCGAGTTCGATTTTAACCAAGAAACAACAAACGTAACAAGATCTGAGCAAAACACGAATAACATGAAGTGGGTTTAACATCAAAGAACATGAAATAGATCTAGAAAACAAGAGCTCGGTTCGCTAGAATGATTGTTATATCATTCTAGTAGTAACCTTGCTCTGATACCAATTATGAAGTCGCTGGATCGGTTGACATCCGAGTGTGTTCTAGACGAAAGGAAACAAACACCAAAACCAAGAGACAAACAATAGAACGAACAAGAATATAATGGTTTCATTGATAAAACCTAATGATTACAAGATCGTTAAACATAAGAATCAAGACTCTTGGCAAGGGGAGATCGAGCATGATCTCCCCTCTTATCCGGCAGCCCTAGGCCCCGGGCATACTCCTTCTTTTCAGCATTGTACTTCACTTTCAGGTTGTCAGTCATACCACCCAAGGTTAATTTAACACCATCAGCACCAACCGGCATACTATAACCTATCTCAATAGATTTCCAAAGGTTCGGATCAACTCCATTTAAATATATCTCGAATTGCTGCTTCCATTATGGGTAATCATCTAGCATTATAAGTTTAGGTGGTTTATTGTGATTCTCAATTTCATTTTTCAGAAGCAGAAGGTTTTCGACGTGAGAGTCCCTTCCGGCAGTAAATGCTGAGAACTGATCTTCCATCTTTATAACCATAGAACTTTAGAACACGACTTGTTCACTTGTGCGAATGGACAGATGCGAATTAGTCAATCGTGCGATTGGATAGATGCGAATGAGTCAATCGTGCGATTGGACAAATGCAGATGATTCAATCGTGCGATTGACAAATGCGGATGAGTCAATCGTGCGATTGGAAAAATGCGGATGAGTCAATGTGATTGACTCAGTCGTGCGAATGAAGGGTGCAAATGAATTCAATTATGCGTTTGGATTCAGTCGTATGTATGGAGCTTGCAATTAGAGACAAGCAAATGGGGTTGTTCAGTCATACGAATGAGTGAGCGACTGAGTTCAATTGTGTGAATGGGGTGTGCGATTGAGTTCAGTCGTGCGATTGGCCCAATCGTGGCATTGAAGGCTGCTGTTTTTGAATATTCGAAGGTTTTTCACACTTTGACACAAAAATACGATTTTTCACAAACCCTAATCTGCCGTAAGCTGAAAATTGTAAACATTGAGACCTGGAGACGTCAAAAACACTATGTTACTAAAAAAAAATAGTGTGTTCTTGAATCACACGCAAAATCAAGAGCCAAAGCTCTGATACCAATAGTGAAGTTCATTGCATTGGTTGACATCCGAGCGTGTTCTTGACGGAAGGAAAGAAAACCAAGAGACAAACAATAGAACGAACAATAATAGAATGGTTTCATTGATAAAACCTAACGATTACAAGCTCGTTAAACATAAGAATCAAGACTCTTGGCAAGTGGAGATAGAGCATGATCTCCCCTCTCATCCAACAACACCTAGGCCCCGGGCACACTCCTTCAAAACCCTTACCTCTCTACACAATGAAACTGGTATTTATAGGCCTCAACCCATATCAGATGTGACTGGGCCCATTCGTATGAGTGGACTATACGTATGGTTCAATCGTACGACTGGACCATGCGTATGGTTCAATCGTACGACTAGACCATGCTTATGGTTCAATCGTACGACTAGACCATACTTATGGTTCAGTCTTACGAATGGCCCAATAGCATCTCTCAGTCACACGACTGGTCCATTTGCATGGCTCAGCCGTACCACTGAGCCTCATTCGCATATGCTCCTACGAATGTCTCAGTTTCATGTGTTTACAACATATCAGGTGTATTACATTAAGCCTAGACTATTCGTCAAGTGACGGACACACTATATTTGACAATATATGCTCAAACAAAAGATAATGAAAAGCGGAACACAATGATAGAATGCATGCATTAATGAAAGAGAAAGTATTGAAAGGCTTGCAAGAAATATGTACAGAGGTGCATGGCTCTAAAATGTCGTAAGCTCAACTGTGAATGGTTTAGTTAACCCTTAAGGATAAACGCAGGGATTCCAGTCTTTGTGACTGACCAACGGTGTGGTACATGTTTTATAGTGATTACTCACCTTGGTGCTGGTTCCATGCTATGTTCAGTATGGAAGTCATTTATGATCTTCAGCCCAGTACCCTAGTTATGCATAATGTTGGGGGTGTAGTATACGATGGTTTATAGTGATTACTCACGTTGATGCTGGTGCCAGGCTATGTGCAGTGTGGAAGTCATTTATGATCTTTGGCCTAGTACCCGAGTTATGCACAACGTTGGGGGTGTAGTATACAGTTGGGATTTTTGTCGCTTACCCTGGTGCTTGTGCCAGGCTATGTGCAGTGCGGAAGTCAATTATGAGCTTTGGTCGAATACCCCATTTGTTTGGGGCATAGCTGATGACACTGATCCAGATAGTGATAAAGAATGTGATAAAGAAGGGAATGGTTAAAGAAAATATATGGTGAACAGTAAAAGAAGATAATAATGATATTATCTATGTGTACGTATGATGTGTGATCACATGCAAAAGTAAAGAACGGTTTTAATGAAAGTAAAGTATGTTTTATTTTAAAACTAGAACTCACTCAGCAACGTTGACATTTTATGCATTTTCCAGTTGACAGGTAAAGTTGCTGAGTATGGCACGGGGCAGCTACTCAGCTCTTTTAGATGGCATCCAGATTTATAATGCTTTTGTGTTGAAATGCAAAATGTATTTTGGAATTTGATAACAATATATTATTTTTCAAAAGCTTTTGTAATGCAATGAAAATGTTATTTTTAAATATTTCTACTGCAATGTTTTTATCAAGTTAATGAAATTATATGTTTTATATGCAATGATTTACCAGCTGTACACGTCCCGAGAACGGGGGTCTTACAGATGTGGATGAGAGGATAACTCCATAGTTAAGCGTGCTCAGGTAGGAGCAATCCAGGGATGAGTGGCCTCCTTGGGAAGTTTTAACCCGAGCAACCAAAAAACAGAGTTCCTCGTGGGCAAAGAGAAAAGATTGTTGGTGTGAGGGACAGCCTATTACAGAATGGTATCAGAGCCACTCCTGTACCATTCGGGATGTGGGACATACCTTACCAAGGATGGTAACTCCTTTGGTTCAGCGAGGATGATGAGTCCAAAGGGGGGTAATTATGAAACCCTACATAAGTCGTACATCGGTCGTTGAGAGGGGAGATTACTTTTTCATAAAGAATGTCCTACCTTTAATATCAACAATGTATTCTTGGCGTATTGGTTGTGGCTGAGAGGATAACTCCACTGTTAAGTCTGCTCAGGTGGGAGTAATTCATGGATAAGTGACCTCCCTGAGAAGTTTTCACCTGGGCAACCAAAAACAAATCTATGATCTCCTCGTGAGCAAGGCAAATAATATTGTTGGTGTGACGGATCGGGTGTTACAAAGTGCACCCTAAGATTAGCTTGTAAGGGGAAACCTATACTGAATGCCAGTAGTTGAATATGTAAATCTTACGATATGTACTTCTTCAGCACCCATTACCCTTAGGAGGCACAAGCTGGTGAAGGTGCTTCATCCCTCTTTGGCTAGAGTTTGACTGCTACATCAGGTAATGAAGGCTAAAGCTCTCTCCACCTAGAGTCACCTAGGCCTAGAGTGACCATGTATAAAGGAAACTAACTCCTGAGGAGATTGAGGATGAGGAAGAGAGAGAGAGAGGAAGATGAAGCTAAGGGGAGAGAGTTCAATTAGGTCCTCAGACTTCATGGAAGTTGCCATCAGGGTTGTCCACTGTGACATCCGTCACGAAAATAGTTGTGTTGGCCTTTGACTTTGACTTTGACTAAGTTTATCTTTGACTTCAACTTTTGACTTTGACATATATTTGGGCTTGATCTTATTGATTGTTCATTTCAATGTTCATCAAAATTTTAGATTAATGATCCTAGTGTTGGGATTCGTCACAAGTAAAACACTTAGTTTAACCATTTAAACTATGAAAACGCAGCGGAATAAAAGGGTTAACTTATGGTTTATAATCTGAAAATCTTGCCATGTTAAACCATCAACAAAATCCAAGAATGAGGAACGAAATTTATATGATATAGTATGCTATCAAACCATAAAATAACAACCATAGGGTGTTCATAGAAACAACCTTTCTTGAACGAATGTTGTAGATGAAAAGGTGGAAGAAGATGATGTTCTTGAGTAAATAGCCTTCAAAGGGGAAGACCTCAAGCTTGTATACCCACAAGCCTAAAAAAAACCTAATCTTGTTAGGTAGAAGAACACCAAGATGTGCTCCCTTTTGAACAACCCAAATCAACCAAGAAAATCTTGAAGTGCTAGCAACAAAAACCGATTTTTCAGCCCTTTCTTTTCTTTCTTTTGAACGAAATTGGTTGTTCTTTGGAGAGGTTTTTCTTTTGTGTGTGTGATAGAAAAGTGTGTTAGATGTTTGAGTGAAAAAGTGAGTTAAGTCTTGAAAATAACAAGACAAAACACATGCTTCCAACCACCCATATGGGCGGCCAAAATCACCAACATCAAATGAGTTTCCCTCCCATTTGAAAGTTTTATAAAATACTCTTTCAACCATAACATTTTATAAAATTAAAACCCCTTTTAATTTTATAACCATAACACATTTTTATATGTTATTAGTTAACCAATTTAAATAATGAAACAAATAATATCTCATGAACAAACTATCCATATAATGTTGTTCTACCACAAAGCAATGTTTTAGAAAACTCATTTTATAAATTGGTGTTAATATTTATTTGTATGATCTCATCAACAAACAAACATTTATTGGTGTTTGTATAGCTTGTTATTGGGTATGACCTGACTTGGATCATAACGTACTAACCACATTAATCTTGTATGTGTCTTGGGAATATGAGGTCCAAAAATCTCCCACTTGCACAAGATTCATAGAAGATTGATTCAAGTAGTAAATACCGCCTAACAATGGTTTAATACCCTTATTACGTATGACTAAGTGCCATTCAATAACATCATCTCCTTCAAGTACCATACTTGAAATGTTTTAGGTGAATCAATCATCTATCCTTTTGTCGGAGATGTCATGTTAAATCCTAGAGACACAGAGTGATCATTCTCCATTGATTTAACTTTATCAGGCCTTAGACATCTTACTCTCAACGAATAAGAGGGACAAATCCCATCTTGACAACATACGTCTCTCACAATTACCTTATATCATACCTGAACTCAGACTTATGTACTGCCATGTTTCAGAATAGCAAAGAGCTAAGTCAAAGTATAATATTCTGTAAATATCAAGACCCAATATGTGTCTCAGGTCAAAGGATACCAAATGATGTTCGCCTTTACTCAAAATTACTTATGATCAATCAAGAAGATTCCATGTAGTAA
>BJCM01211967.1:0-11595 GCA_018326385.1 Flaveria bidentis
TCAAGCTCCAGAAGTCTGTCTTGAATAATGCTAGATCTTTTGTTGAGTAATCTTTCCATCTTGGCTACCGTTTGCATAAGTTCTGAAATTAACTCATCCTTCTCATCTGGTTTGTTGACACCATATTATGCATAGCTTTCTAAAGGAGCAGCCTTAGAAGTGACTTTATTTACAAGTATTAGGCTTGGGTGATCCTCCTTATCAGATCATGATTTGGATTTCTTTGAGGACCTGGTAGAATCACCAAACTCGACAGGCTCGGTAGTAATGGGAGATGGTTGAGCAGATAAAATGGGTGAATGATGGATTGGAGATATATGTGTAGAAGTGATAGGTTGTGCTTGAGGTGATGGGGTTGGTGATCTATAAGGTGATGGTAATGGTGCTCTTTGTAGAGATGGTATTGGTGAGGGTACAAATGGCGGCGCCATATCATGAAAATGAGGTTCAATGTGAAGATCACTCCTACATTCACTTGGGGTGACACTAACCTTTGACTTTCATCTCTATCTCCAACATGCTCATCAGCAGTTTGCTTATCATGAGCAGCTGGTTTCTTCTTCTTAAATTGGCTCATCAACTAGAGCCTCATGTTCTTCAACTTGTTCTTCAAGATTGATCTGTTGAAGCATCCAGGGTAGAGGAGGAGAGTGAACTCCACTGTAGAAGTTCCTTGGATCTCTCTTTTTGATATACTTGTAGGACTTGGCATCATAATAAGGACTTGTCCAAAACAGGTTCTTCAGGTACAATATCGGGAATGCTTCATTGATGAGACATTGTGGGAACCTTGGGTACATCAGGAACATATATCTTCTTCCTTCCTGAATGTTAGATACTAGACCATTGAACACATAAGCAGACATGTTAAATGGCCTATTGATGCATGAAGCACATATTGCTGATAAGGTGATCACAAGAATATCATTCCATCCTGTCTTTCTTTTTGACAAACAATATTGATAGAGGTGAATCAAAAACCTCCATTGTAGGTCAACTAGTTCCTTCACTATCTACTTGCCTTCATATCCTCCTGCATAACCAATGTTAGCAAAGAAGGTTGTAATTTCATCATCTTCAAGCTCACCAAACTATAAACACTGTCTCACAGTTTGTTCAGTGATGGTCAGAGAATGGTCATCATTAATTCTTCCTGGCAGAATCTTCTCACCATCTACATCTGTCACTATAGCAATACTCCAGAAAGACCTTGTGAATCTCTCATAAATAACAGGTCTAACTGTGATGGCATGAGCTACTCTTGTAGTAGAAAGGAATCTGATCATGTCTCGAAGACTTTCTGCCTCAGGTACATCAGGATCAAGATAACCACTGACATTATGGAGCTTGCTCCATGTAAGATTAGCCATGTACCCAACAGTAGAGGCATATGAGTTAGATTGATGAAGATAATTATCAACATATAAGTTATACATTATGCAAGATTCATCCGTTTGACTTATGATGATCAAAGAGGAATGTTTGAAGGTACTATTTTATAGGAATCACTTCGAATTGTGATGTCATCAAGAATAATCATTATTATTTTGTTTTTATATTTGAAGAGATGATTTTTGATGATGTTAACCTTTAATCAGATTTTATTTTAAGATTTGATTTCAACATTTCCAATTTCATCATGCTCTGTTCATACGATGAACATGACTTTGAAGTTTCCTTGTTGAGTGGTGTTCTTCTTAGTTTGCATACTCAATGAAGTCGAAAATGATTATCTTTTCTTAGAACAAATCTGATTTTGGGTGTTCTTTATTAATCTAGGGTTCTAAGTTCATTATCAGTCCAAATATCCGACATTTTAGGTTATAAAATTTGAAGAATTTCATCTTTTTTTTATACAAATATTGTGTTGAATCGAAGATGAGGACAAATTAGATGAAATGAAACTTAGATCACTGATTATTAAAGATGATGATGATTGATGAAGATGAACAGTGTGTTTTCGCTCATCGCACTTTAGAGTCTCTCAAATTTGAAAAGTATTAAATGACCTTTTGAACTTGTTTTAAATAGTCAAATAATAGCATTTACAAGTTTTTCATAAGTTTCAAAACAAATTCCGTCATATTTTAATTCATACTGTAGCAAATGCGGAAAGGTTTTAGACATCCGTATTAGTTTACTGTTGCAAATACAGAAGTGGAAAAGTTAAGAAATTGGTCATGCGCATTTGTGTACTATAGAAAATGTGGAAGTGGAAAACTTAAGAATTTGGTCATGCACATTTGTGTACTGTAGCAAATGCGGAAGTTGAAAACTTAAGAATTTGGCTATCTGCATTTGTGCACTGTTGTAAATGCGGAAGAACAAAGTTAATCAGAATTTGATACCGTAGCAAAGGCAGTTGATTAAAGTTGTTCAGCATTTGCTCACTGTAGCAAATGCGGTTGATCAAAGTTATTTAGTATTTGCTCACTTTAGCAAATGCGGTTGATCAAAGTTGTTCAGCATTTGCTCACTGTAGCAGATGCGGCAGAGTAAAATTTCCACATTTACTTGATCATCATCCATGGTGATAGAAGAGATTAGGCACTTGTTTATTCATTTTTTAAAGTACATGTAAAGTGTTGATGTTACACATATCCACAAGTGCGGATGAGTAAAAAAAATACGGGAATGAAACTATCATCCACATTGACAAATGCGGTAGAACACTTTTGTTCCGCATAGGTTTTTGACACTTCAAACTTTTCATGTATACTTGTTAGACACCAACGCATTAGAGTAAACTCTTTGTCCGCATTACTTTCACTTTGACATAAACAGTTACCCGCATTGGTTATATGTATGGGTTACCTTCATCCGCATTAACCAATGCACCTACCCGCATTATTTTTTGAACTTAATCAAAACTTAATGTTTCTGTTTTGGTTTTTCTTGTTATGAAGAACTGCCTTTGATTGAATTGTCTTATGAAGTAGTTGACTGTTGTTGGGGTTATCAATTCTTGCTTCTATTGACTTGTATGTGAGAAGTGATACAAATTTCCTATTGTTTGAATGATCTTGGACTTCTTATGCTTCCATGAATCTGTATAAGCTGAGATACTATGGTATAACTTCTGCACCCACACAAACATTTTCTTTTTGATTTGTTTTGAAGTTATAAGAATGTAATTTAAGATAGTAAATGTCTATACAAACTTAATCAAAAAATTTAAATTACTCCCCCTAAAGTTTATATCCACATCTGGATAGAAACTTTAAAGATTTAAAACCTTTTGAACATAAATTAATTTTTATTATTAATAATGAAGAAAAGTATATCCTTTGTTGGGATCATATCAATCTTACATTACACATGTGCATCCTTTATGATAAAATGGACATGTTTATGAACTTGTTGACTGAAGGTATGTTTGTCTGCTTAAACTCATACCAGGTTGATATTTTAATGCATGTGATATTTATCATGTTTTGGTTGATTTAAATATTCAATATGTAACTCACACACAAAACCATGGAATGATCAACCATCCTTATGTAATGCATGGTAGAACTTTTTCACAACTTTCTTGACCAGGTTACTTAAGTTATGAGATCTCATTCTCACTGATCCACATTGGGATTCTTTTACTTTGATCCTTTTCATGTTGATCCATATTGAGATTCTTTTCACTTCACTTTAGAAGGTGATCCATGATTGGATTCTTTTGTTCATTCACATGGAATGTATTGTTTTTGTAGATTCATCCAATTTGGATGTGTTCCTCCTTGGGAATCTTTTGGATCAGTACAGCTGCACTATGTGCTTGTTTCATCAGGTCTTTGCTCAGCAAAACAAAGATGAAACTTGATGTAGGTGAAAGAGTTTTATAAAGTGTCATTACTTGGTGTGTTAAGGTTACTACACATACAAACACTCAGGTAAGCCAATACATACCACTACTTTGAGATGAGTGTTTCACCATTGAAATAGATTTTAATTCATCACTCCATGTATCTTCTCTTCCAAGTTGAGCCTACCAACATATCTGGTAAGTCATGACTGTCTTTCAAATTTTGAACTTAAGCACAGTGAATGATATAATGACTGTAATTATATCATTTCCTATTATATTCTTTTCTTCATCAAAATAAATTTCTTTTTGTGATTTTCTGATAATGTTTAATAATTTTTTTTAATGTTTTGATTTATTTTACTCAAGCTTAATCATGCCAATTGGTTGAACTAGGAATTCAAACCTACTAGGCTCAAATGCCTTGGTAAATAAATCAGCCAATTGATTATTAGTGGGTACTTGGATCAATTTGATTAATCCCTTTTCAGCACAGTCTCTCAAAATGTGATATCTGATTTCAGTGTGTTTTGTTTTTGAGTGTTGAACTGGATTATTAATAATGAAAACAGATGTTGTGTTGTCAATGAGAATTGTTGTGTGCAAGATGTTAAAACCATAATCAAGCATCTGGTTATGAATCCAGAGGACTTGAGAGCAACAGGCTGATGCTGCAATATACTCAGCTTCTGCGGTTGATACAGATATATTTGTCTGCTTCTTGCACTGCCAGGAGACTAGTCTGGGACCAAGAAATTGACAACCGCCAGAAGTGAATTTCCTATTGAAGTTGCATCCTGCATAATCAATGTCAGTGAAGGCATAGACATTGAAGTATCCTTCTTTGGATACCATAACCCAAGAGTTGGTTTGCCCTTAAGATATCTGAATATCATCTTGATAGCATTTACATGAGATTCCTTAGGATCAGGTTGATATCTGGCACACGCACATACACCAAACATAATGTCAAGCCTACTGGTTGTTAGATACATAAGCAAACCGATCATAGATCGATAGTGAGTTTGATCACTGATTTGCCTTCTGGATCAGGTCCAATCTTCACTTTAGTATCCACAGGGGTTCTGATAGACTGACAATCAACAAAGTGGAATTTCTTCAACATTGTTTCCATATATTTTGATTGATTGATGAAGATTCAATCTGCCGTTTGTTGGATTTGCACCCCTAGAAAGAAAGTGAGTTCCCTTATTGCATTCATTTGAAATTTTGAATGCATAAGGTATTCAAAGTCTTTACAGAGTTGCTTGTTTGTTGAGCCAAATATAATATCATCCACATAAATATTCACTAGCAACATGTCTTTTCCTCTTCTCTTTCTGAAGAGAGTTTGATCAATCTTTCTTCTTTCACATCCAATTTCAAGAAGCAAGGATGATATAGTCGCAAACAACTTTCTTAGAGCTTGACAAAGGCCATATAGGGCTTTTTCAAGCTTGTACACCCTATGAGGAAAATCTGGATCTTTGAAGCCAGTTGGTTGACTCACATAGAATTCTTCAGCAATCTTTCCATATAAGAATGCACATTTCACATCCATTTGATAAACAGTAAACTTCATGGATGCAGAATATGCGAAAAAGGTTCTTATGAATTCCAATCTTGTAATAGGTGCAAACACTTCATGATAATCAATTCCTTCTTCTTGAGTGTAACCCTATGCCACTAGCCTTGCTTTATTTCTGATGAACATCCTTTTATCAATAGTTTTTTTCTATACATCCATGTGGTACCAATGGGGTATTGTCCTTCAGGAAGGTCTACCAGTTGCCATACTTCTTGCTTCTTGAATTGTAGCAATTCTTCCTGCATTGCTTTAATCCAGCTATTGTCTTGAAGAGCCTCTTTGATATTCTTGGGTACTGTTTGAGAAAGAAAGCATGAGAACAAACAAATGTTTGCAATACTTGACTTGCTTCTTGTCACACGTTCATTAAGTTCACCAATAATGCTTTCCACTTGGTAATTCTTGTGTATTCCGGTAGATGGAATTGAGTCACCAGTAATGGTTACATCAAGATCGGAGACATTAAGATCATTATGGTGGCATTTTCATCTTGGACTGTTTGGAAATTATGAAGATAATCAGACTCCATTTCATTGACTGCTTCAGCATGAACAACACATTGATTGCTTCCATCATTTGATGTTCATTTTGTTTCAACTAGAGGAGTAGCCAGCTTTTGATTTCTGATATCTGTTGACAGATCTTCTGAATATGATGGTAAAAAGCTTGGACCAACTTTAGTTGAAACACTTTGATTTTCTTATGGTTGACTGAACGGATCAGCTTGGAGATGAACATCTTCATTCATATGATTAGTAGCTGTCGGAGGAATCAATGGAAAGTCATCTCTCCTTTCTACACCTGAAGAAGTTTCAGCTGAATGTAGATTTCCAGCTTGGATTTGTGAGAAGATTTATGTTGTTTTCCTTTGAGGCATGCTGAACAGTGATCAACAAAATGAAATTCTTTTTGGGGAAGACCAATGACAATGTTTCGTTTGACCAATGTATGTATTTAAAGTTTGTATGCCCCAAACTTCTATGCCAAAGCTAGGATTTATCAAATGATGCTTTTGACAAAAGACATGTTTCTTCTAATGGTGTTGTAGAATTCATGTTTAAGACACATGTGTTTTCTTCCTCGGAGTCTTAAGGACAACCCATTCTACAAAGATTTGAAATCCTAGTTTCAGAATGTAACAATGAGTGTCGGTAAAGTGAGTTGAATATTTCTTGTCACAGATCTGAGACACGCTTAGAAGATTGAAGTTTAGTTGTTCACAATAGTTCACTCTATCAAAGCTCAGCATCCTATTTGTCATAGATCCTTCACCAGTAATTCTTCCACCTTGTGAATCTCCTCCAAATGCCACAGTAGTTCCTTGTATTCGCTTGAAGTCGTGAAGGAAGGTACGATCTCCAGTTGTGTGTCGGGAAGACCCACTGTCCACATACCATAGGCTATTAGACCTATATGGATGATACTACAAGCTCAAAAGACCTAATTAGAATATGGAACCCAAGCCATAACGGTCTTGGGTTTCCCGTTCCTATCCATGATAGTGACTTCATGGTATAGTCCTCTAAATTATGATCTATTTAGAGGTGACCTGGGAGATAACTTGTGGTACTTTGATTGTGTCATCTCATCAATATCATCTGAGGAGTCAGAGGAGTAATGAAACCTTTGGTCTCTATTCTTTTTAAGGAATTTAAACCGTTTTTTATTATCAACTGTCATTTTACGTTTGGGAAGGTCAAACTTTTCAGTAAAGATGTGATGTTTGTTTCATTGACTCTTCCACATTTCTTTTGGGATCCTTTTGAGAATCAAGCATCTCTTGCAGCTTGACTAAAGATAGTTGAAACTTTTCTAGCTTCACTTCAGTAAGTGTATGTTTAGCTTTAGATTGAGCTAACTTTTCAGTTAGTGGCTCATTCTTAGCTGCAAGAGTGTACTTTTCACCATGCAGTTTTTCAATGTCAGAGATGAGAGATTTTATTTTTTATTTCAAAGCCTTTTATTTCTCTTTTGAGCATCTCTGACTTAATCTTTTCCTCTTTTATTTTGTCTATAAGTTTGTGATTGTGTTCTCTATAACCTTGCAGTTTAGTAATGCATTTATCACTACAGAAGTTTGATTTTACCTCATAAGGCATGGGAGATGGACCATCGTTGATGTGAGCCATGAGTGCATGATTTTGGAATTTAGGTTTTACTTCCTCTGCATACAGGCTCCAGTCAAATACTCCATCTTGCTTAATCACAAGAGCACTTGCAGATGACTAACTGCTTCCATGAGCTTGATTTTTCAGTTGAGGTTGAGTCTGATATTATTGATGTTATTGTTGGTGGTGATACTACTACTGAGGATTATTGGAGTGAAAACTTGAGTTTGGCTTTGAGGATGACTAGCTCTGAGAATTTCTTTGAAAGATGTTTCTTTTGGGGGCATTGCATTCTCTGGAGAAGTGGCTAGTCATGCCACAGTTGAAGCACTTCACTTTTGATATGTCATACCCAAGCTTGGTGTTTTCATTAAGGCTGAGCTTTATTCCCTTTCTAAAAAACTTCTTAGCTCTCATAGCAATCATGGCCATTTGCCATTGTAAATCCATTTCTTCTAAATCATCAGGATCCATTTCTTCTAAGTCTTCCTCGATCAGATGTGCAGAGGTGAGTTTTCCTCGCAGATAAGCTTCAAAGCTGGTAATAAAGGCATTGTAAGTTGCCTTTTGTTCTATAGATCTTGTATTATCACGAGTGTTTATAAGAATAGCACTGAATCCTGATGCTTGGGATGATGTTGATGGATGGTTTATTGGTGGAGTTGTAATGAATCCAGTGGTTTTCAGTTGATCTCTTAAAGAGATAAAATCATCCTCCTCAGTAATGAAGACATTTTCCACAAAGTGTGAGTCTAATGGAAACTTGTCTCTTCCTCAGTTGAGCCTGTTCTAGATTAGATAAGTTTTTAATTTCACTTAGTCCAACTTGTCCAAATCATCCAAAATAGGCTCAAAGAATCAGATCTCTTATGTTTCTTAGTTTTTGTTGAAGCTTTTTATAGATTGACTATTCATAGCTTTGATACTGGGTATTGTTGGTTTGTTCTTAAGGGTGAGGGAGTGTGAATAGTAACTAAAGAAGAGTATATTCTATTGTTTACTAAATAGAGGTGATGAAACACTTTATTAGCAACTCGATCACCAGATCAATCAAGTTCTATTAAGATCTTGGGTAGATCTAAAAAAGAACCGACAACCAAAGCTCTGATACCAATTGACTGGGTAGTGAGATTAAGGTTCTCACTAGGATCTAATATAGTGATTGAATCAAAGATTGAATGACGGAAACAAACAATCAATAAACAATTAATTCAAGAAGATACTCATAAATGATTGTATATATTGATGAAGGTGATTGATAAAAATGAATGCTAAGGTTGAGCATTAAATAGTAATAAATACACCTTGAGAATCTGGAATACTAAATATTCTAATTGTCTATCAACAGTCACCTCATGTACGAGGTTTTCTATTCTATTTATAGGGTGACAAGATGCATTTTATACAAAATAACTAAACTACCCCTAACCTATACATCAGAACTAGTCTAAGTCTTCATCAGCATTTCTTCTGTTCATCCGCATTGAAAAATGCGGATGAGTTGAACTTGATCAACATTTCTTCTCTTGTTATCCGCAATAGTAGTTGGTCATCCGCATTGGTTATTGCGGATGAACAAATAGTTAGGCGCATTTGTTGCTGGACATCCGCATTTGCAAATGCGGATGAATATGTCTTGTCTGCATATCTTTTTGACTATCCGCATTTGTTAATGCAGAAGAACAAATAGTTATTCTATGTCTTCTGCATTTACAAATACGGTTATTCATAACTTGTTCTTCTTAGCAGATTCTTCATCCGCATTAATTTTTGGATTTAGGGAGTTTCCAGCTGAACAACCAACCCCTCACCAATTGATTTGGCTTATATGATCCTTTCAGGGATCAACAATACTCCTCCTAAGGATTATACAACCTATGTTCTTCAATGGTTTGGTGGTGGTTGAGGATGTGTGGATTCTACTGGGTCTTGTGAAGGCACTAGAGGTTCTGCTTGTGATGGATCCAAAATGGCCTTTATCATATTGATAAAGTCATTGGCGTCTAACATCTTTTCTCTATTAAGCACATGTATCCTCATCTGACTCATGGTGTAGATGGCTTCCAATGACAGTTTCTTAGAGAAACTGGTTCCCATATAGATACAGCAAAAATCCCATCTCTATGAATCTGTAGAGCTCCATCTACATCAACTTCCAGCTTCATTATGTTTCCCAGCTGTAGAGGAGCCTTTTTCTTCTTTCTCTTTTCCCTCTTGGCAATGATTTGATCATATGCCATTTTCAGCAGTTTAATGCACTTTAGGAAGAAGTGCGTGTCCTGTTCTCCCAGTTTGGTGGTTATTTCTCTACAATGTCTAGTGTAGATATAATGGATGTAAGATTCACGTAGCCTCACTTCATGTCCACTAAACAACCTTATTTCAACCCCTTCCTTTCCTCCCCATTTTCTTTCTATAACCAACTCATAAATCTTTTTATCATAGTACACATTAGAGATTGGTATGTAGGAATGGGTGCCAGACCCCATATTTCTTTTTAAGGACTCTGTTGGTTTCACTCTCAGCTCTGGAAACACCACCTCCTCTACTGGTTTTGTCATTTTCTTTTCAAGAAGGTTAATGAAAGACCTATCTTTCCTCATGTAGATGGCTTTTAGTGATTTTAAGTTATCAGCTCTTTGATATATTCTAAGAATTTCTTCAAACTCATAGCCTTTGATCATGGCCTTGTGATTGATTAGTTCCAAGTTAGCCAGTCTCTTAAGTCATGAATCTCCAGGGCATTTACAAGAGCAGAGTACTCTGTAAAGAATTGGACCACCTCTGAGATTCTTTTAACCATAAACATATTCCAATCACTATCATATTTCTAGGCAATGATTTTCTAATCAGTTTTGTCCTTGGGAGTAGACACGCCTTTTATCATCTATGCATTGGTCAATCCTTCTTGAACTTTCAATTGGGAAGGTTCAGCTAACCACTTAGGATATCTATGAAGTACATGTGCCAAAGAGTCTTGATCTCAATGGGTGAGTTGCATATCTTGAGCTGACACACTTGTTCTAGGCATTTTTTTGATGATTTCTTATTCTATCTTCTGAGCCTTTCGTTCTTTTCATTTATCAACCTAAGAGTGGCAGCCCTTAGGGAGTTTGTTTTCATGTTTCCATTCTTTCTTCTTGTGAATCCCTAAATTTAAAGATAATACTTCATTTCCCTATCAGACATATTATAGGGATCAGGATATAACGGTTGAGGAGATGATGTTTGTTTCTTCATGGATGGTGGTTTATGCATAGTAGCTATCGGAGAAAGAGTTTTCTCATAATCAGTCTCAAATGTTGGGTCCAGCAGTTTGTCTAATTTCTCTTCTTCTGCAAGGTAAACAAGAGATCAAAGATGTAAAACATGTTAAGGCAATTAAGTTTGTGAAACCAACTCATACATCTAACAAAGAAGTGTCTCAATTCAAATATAATAAGGTCAATTGTGTGACATCTGAATCTCCACCAAAACAAAGAAACCATCAAGTTGAAAGCAGATCCTGCTATAACTATGGAGAGTATGGTCACATAGCATCTAAATGTCCTTATTACAAGACACCGAGGAGGAAAGTTGAACTTTCTACATCAACATCTAGCTCTTCTAAGAGGAACTCTGTGACACCTCCAAAAAGGGCTAGTGCACCCAAAGTTGAATCCATCAGCTAGTCGTCTTTTTATCACAAACAGGCCTTACACAAATCTGGATTATGGAAAGAAAATATCTCCTCAGTGTCTGAAAATGAGAACAAACAGAAATCTGAGCTTCCCTCAACCTCAAAAGGTCAATGGGTTGAGGTTATGATGTATGATGCCTCAGGGAAACCCAAGCCAGTGAAGGCTTGGGTTCCTAACATGTACTAATGTTTTCATTAAATGTGCAGGGTGTTCGCTATAGTGCTGAGACTAACATGTGGATTGTAGATAGTGGAGCATCTAGGCACATGACAGGGAACATAACTCTCTTATCAAATGTCAGACAAATTAATGGAGGGCCTGTTTCATTTGCTGGAAACAAAGGCGGGTACATCACAGCCCAAGGAGAAGTTGGAAATGAGAAAGTTAAGTTTGATAAGGTAAACTATGTCCAACAATTACAAA
>BJCM01211970.1:0-15742 GCA_018326385.1 Flaveria bidentis
TGATCATCTTCAACATCCTCATGTTGAGTGCTAGTTTCAACCAAACGTGCATCGGGTTGTGGTTCTTGAACCTCCTCAAGACCCACTGTTCTACTGCTACTTCCTTCCATAAGGAATTTTGCTTCTAAGAACTCACCCTTTCTGGCAACAAACACCTTTTATTCCAGTGGATCATAGAAATAATATCCCATAGAATCTCTAGGATATCCAACAAAGATGCACTTAGTGGATCGGACTTCTAATTTATTGGGTATGACCCGACTTGGATCATAACGTACTAACCACATCAATGTTCTATGTGTCTTGGGCATAAAGGATCCAACACTTAAAGTACCCGCATTTGTTTACAAGTCAACTGCATTTATGACAAGGCATCCGCAATTGTTGTCAATTCATCCGCATTTGTGTATAACACATCCACATTTGTGGATAACACATCTGCATTTGTGTATAACACATCCGCATTCGATCAAGCTTCATCGGCATTTGTTTTTGTTCATCTGCATTTGTTTTCAGACTTGAACAAAAATGATTTCACACTATAGGCAGGTCGGGAAATGAGCAGTAGCTTCCATTTCTTTATCTTTTCTTTATTTTTAATGATAATCGTATTCAATTGCATTGAATATTGAAGAAATAATCCAGTGAATGATTATATGTCTTCAAATCGTACCATATTAGAACATATCTGATGATTTTTTCTTGATTTTGAGATGAACAAATGAGTTTTATTATTTTTTGATAATAATCTTGTTCAATTGCATCGAAATTTGAAGGAATGATAATGAACATGTTCACGATTTTTCAAATCGTACCATAGTTGAATAGATTTGTTGGTTTTTCTTTTGATTTTAGGTATGAACAGATAGGTTTTTGATGAACAAGGACTTTCTTTATCATTTTTCTTCTTTTCTTCATTGTTCTTGATATTATTATAGATGAAATCAGATCTGAAACTAGATAAATCCAGCAACCAATAGCTCTGATACCATTTTGCTAAATCAATATTTTAGATTCATATTTTGATGCTGATAAACAAGTTACAACGAGAATCATATATGGCTGGTGAAATCAAACCTACCCAAAGGAGAGGATTTCTCCTTGGGTGGTGATTTACACCATGAGAAACACACACAAAAGCCACACTTGTAAAAATGCACTAGTGGGTTTATTTATACTAATATTACATCATGACCTAATTTTGATTTTTCTTGTTGTCTTCATTTTGACTTTGTCTTGTATTTGTTTTATTCTGATAATCAATTTGGTCTTTAAATTTGTACAATGAGAGCTTCAATCGGCTGTGATTATCATTTGGTAAGCTTCAGTTTATTATCATTTGGAAAACTATAATGAAATCAGTCTGATTTTTCTTTTGTTTATGTACGTTAAAATATGATTAATTTTTGTTTTTTTATTTAAATTTTTGGAATTAAAATTAATGATGGTACATATGTGATTTATAATATATATATATACACACAACATATAATATTAAATAGATGCATGATCATTTGCAGAATGAGAAAAAATAAATTAAACATGATGAAATTGTTCAAGTAAACTACTAAACATCTTCAAATTCCTACATTATATGCCCTTTCGGGTTTTAATATTGACAATAACAAATCTGTTACAGTTCACAAATTACGAAAGATTTTGAGTTGTTTGGGAGAAGGATCAACATTTTTGTGAATACAAACAATATTGAATATTTTTTTATTACATATGATAAATCAGTAAGATGATATTACATATATGTAGTATAAAATAAATTTTATACGTTAATTTTTTTTTTTTAATATATAATTATTATACTCAAATTAAAAATAAAATTATATTTAATTTTAGGATGTAGTTTTAAAAAAAATATATCATAAAGTTAAAGACATAAAAAATAAAAAAAATATTAAGTTCTAAAATTAAAATTAATTTCGCTCTTCATTTATTGATTTTATGCTATGATCAGATAAACTTGCATTCATTAATTACCATACATCTTACAATTGTAACGACAACATATTAGAATGTTATAAATAATTATAAGCATGTTTTATATAAATAATTACAAACATGTTCATGAACCATATCTGTAATTAATCAATTTCTTCTCATCTAGTCTCAGACGTTTTCTTTACTCCAAGAAAAAGATTCGTAAAAATCTACCGTTGACCAAGAAAATATACGCTTGAATACTCATTAGGAAAAGCATTAGAACATGACCTATATGGAACTAAATTTACATTTGCAATATAAAAATAGAAAAGTTTAATGGGAATACATTTAGTGGTATTATTAGTGTATCCAACACATAGTTTCATGATTATAGCATGATGATTGATGAGGCCTTTATATATCCTCAAATTTTATACCTTTGATCAAATAAACCAAATATATCCCCCTGCAATGATGCCTAGAAAGAGTAAAGGTCGTCAAAAGATCCGAATGGCGCGAATGGAGAAAGAAAGCAACTTGTTGGTTACGTTCTCTAAACGTCGTTCAGGCTTGTTTAAGAAAGCGAGCGAGCTTTGCATCTTGTGTGGGGTGGAGATCGCGATCATTGTATTCTCGCCAGGTAAAAAAGTATTCTCCTTTGGTCATCCATCTGTAGAGGCTGTGGTGGATCGCTTCCTAAAGCAAAATCCACCACAATATTATTCTAGCGCGTCTCAACTTATGGAGGCGCATCGCAATGCCAATATCCATGAACTCAATAGGCAACTCACCTATGAGATTAGTCAACTAGAGATTGAGAAACTCAAAAGTGAAGAGCTTACAAAAATTAGGAAAGAAGGCATGGAGAACCATTGGTGGGAGGCTCCAATAGAGAGTCTAGGATTAGAAGAGCTTGAGCGGTTGAAGGTCGCGATAGGGTTTCTACACAAGGACATTGAGGAACAGAAGAAGAGGATCGAAGCCGCTAGCTCGCTGCAAATTGTCCCCGTTTGTGGTCCTAGTGGTATTGGTGGTGAGTATGTTGCGAAGGCTTCGGGACTCGAGTTAACAATGACTCCACATGGATTTGTGCTCGGATATGGACATTTTGGTCGTTGAGTAAGGTTAGTTAAACTCTTTTCACTTGCTATTTGATTGTCATATATATTTGCATGTAGATTTGAAGAGTTCATTTGATCAGGTATCTAGCTATTTCCGGACAACGAAAAGGATTGGAGTAATATGTGAAGGTTTTATTGCAATGGAGTGAATTTTCATTTTTTGAAAGTTATTATTGTTTTGTTGATCAAAACATTATAAGAAAGAATATATATAAACTTCTTATTTATGGTTTTATGGTTGCGATAATTCCTTAATCGTATTAGGTACTCGTCCACTCCCAATGCACGACCTCTAGATCATCATCAAATGTGAATCTTCAGCTTGGTATCCTTATTGCTAATTAGGGGCTTCGCCATTAAGAATTAATGAGGTTAACACCAAAAAATCATAATCAATTCAAAGAACTATACATTTCGTACCTCCTGACTAGTTTAATGTACATTATGATTTACATTAGCAAACAACTCAATCTATTGTATTAATATATAAGAAAAACTATTAATACTAAATAAATATCAAATACGATGAGTAAAATTTAGTTGCACTCCGCAAAAAAAAAACCCCGAGAAACATACACTACTTGAAAATGGTCTATAGCGACTATAGCTACAACGACGACAAAAACTAGTCGGCGTTAGTTTTCGTAACAAATGGAGTGATGCAATAACATCCCAAAGTAACTGAGTAAAAGGGCATTCCACGAGTAGATGATAGTTTGCACCAAGAAGAAATAACATCCCAAAGTAACTGGGTAAAAGGGCATTCCACGAGTAGATGACTAAAAGACTCCACTTGTTCGTTGCAAAACACACATGATGGGTTAGTAATATTTACTTGCCGATGCATTAAAGAGATGAAAGTTGGCAACCTATTCAAACATAACCACTAGCATAGAAAATTAACTTCAATAGGGACCCAATTATTCCACTGGAAAGATATGCCAACGTCCACGAACGTGGCTGATTGAATAGCTTTCTTCAAGCTTTTAACCGAGAAGATACCTCATGGGTGCAAATCCCATAACCATGTAGAACTAGTCATCCCTTCCAACGGACCAAACTGGGGCCTAATAATGGTGGACAAATCCAAACCATAATTTTCAAGTACGCAGGTGATTTTAAAAATTTGCTTCCACGACCCCGGTTGTGAGATTCTAGCCGGGATGAAAGACCAAGATCTAGAATAATGATGAAAGCATCATATAGCCTTCCTCCATAGACCGTTCTCATCCGTTTTAAATCGCCACCACCACTTAGCTAGCATTGACACATTAGCCTCTTGAAGAGATCCAATACCTAATCCACCACATTTAATAGGAGCAATTACTTTCTCCCACAAAACCCAATTGATTTTTTTCCGCTCCGACGACCCACCCCATAGGAATTGTCTTCGCAAGTAGTCAAGATCATTAATGATTTTTGAGGGGGCTTTATATAAAGAGAAATAGTATGTGGGGAGGGAATTAAGCACCGATCGGATTAAGGTTAATCGACCACCATACGATAGATTTTTTGATTTCCAAATAGATAATCTCTTTCTGAATGTTTCAACTACAGGTCTCCAATATCTGGTTAGATTCATATTGGTTCCAACTTCTAACCCCAAGTACTTGAAAGGAAAAGAACCAGACTTACAATGTAGAATACCTGCCATTTCACTCAGTTGGTTATCACCTACACAAGCACCATATAATTTGCTCTTATCATGGTTTACACGTAGCCTACAAACCAAATAAAAGCTCCTTAACAACCTATTTAGGTTTCTAGGATTAGTGTTTGTCCATTCTCCAATAAATACTACATCATCTGCAAACAGGAAGTGAGAAAGGTTTGGACCCGAAGGAGAACATGAGATGCCATGAAATAAGCCAGCTCTGCATGCTTCTTTTATAAAACCGGATAAAGCTTCCATAGCGACTATGAACAAGAAGGCAGACAAAGGATCACCTTGTCTCAATCCATGGTAACAAGAAAATTCTTGGGTGAGCAACCCATTTACAAGGACAGATGTCCTTGTTGAGGATAAACAAGCCCTAATCCAAGATCTCCATTTTGCATGAAAGTTCATTTGCTCCAAAACCGAAATAAGAAAATCCCAATTTAAAGAATCAAAAGCTTTTTCAATATCAACCTTTTTGATTTCTTCAACCAAGGAATGAGTTCATTAAGAATGAGTGGACCATTTAATATGCTTCTATTTGATAGATATGCAGATTGTTCTTCAGAGATTAGGCATGGTAAGATTGGTTTTAGACGATTAACAAGGGCCTTAGAAATTACTTTGTTTATACAGCCAATAAGTCTGATGGGCCTGAAATCACCAGGTTGTATAGGATCGTCAATCTTGGGAATTAAAACCAAAAAAGAAGAAAAGCATCTGTGATTAATAATCTCATTTTGATGAAATTCTTCAAAGACTTTAAAAAAATCAGCTTGAAAACTACTCCACCAACGTTTGATAAACCTAGACTTGAATCCATCCTGACCCGGCGCCTTTTCGCTTGCACAATCCCAAACAACATTTTTAATCTCCATCACGGAATATGGTAAAATTAATGCATCAGCGTCCACAGCAGATAATTTAGAAATGTTTGGACAAGTGAATGAAGGTCGATGATTTAACGGTTCCTGAAATCTCGATGAAAAAAAGCTCCAAAACTCATCCTTGATTAGAGGAGGCGAAGTTACCCATTCACCATCAATCAAAAGCCCATTTATACAATTATTTCCAATATTAGCGTTAACAATACCATGAAAGAATGAGGAATTTTCATCCCCATCCATTGCCCATTTCACCCTTGATTTCTGATTTCTGCCTAAGATCCATGACTTTCAATCTATCTTCTTCCATGATGAACCTCTTATATTCATTTCTTAACTCCAACTCTAAATTTGATAGAGTCCAGGAATCAACGAGAGATTCTAATTCTTCCAACTGAGCCATTTTTTCATTGTAGAGTTTATTTTTATTAGCCTTATAATTTGATACCAGTCTTTAATCCTGAACTTGATCCATTTCAGTTTAGTTGAAAGGCCAATATCTGCTGGTCCCGAAAAAGAGAAAGATCGGCACGAAGATTCAAGATAGTCCAATAACCCAGGCGATTCCAGCCAAGAATTATAAATCCTAAACGGAATAGGCCCAAAATCCATGGGAGTTGTACAAAGAAATAATGGGCAATGATCAGAGACGAAGTTAGAGAACGCCGTTAGTAATGCAGTAGGCCATGTATTCATAAACCCATGACAAACAAGAACCCGATCCAATTTACTTTGTTTTAATCCATTATCCGCATAATAAGTAAATTTTCTTCCTCCCATATTGTATTCTATTAATTCGGCAGACTCAATAAATTCATTGAAATGATAAGCATGAGAAGGTATGAATTCAGAGTTTACTCTTTCTTCTTGACACCTAACATCATTAAAGTCTCCTAAGAATAACCATAACCCAGGTAGTGAATCCTTGACCCCTTTTAATGTTGACCATAAGGACCTTCTTGCCATAGGATCATTTTGGGCATATACATTAACAATATTAATTAACACACCAGTTCTCTTCATCTTCCCGGAGATCACCAAAAATTAACATTTTTAATCACACTCATCTTTGTAAAGATAGAAGGATCCCAAAAAGATATCAGGCCCCCCAATCGACCGAGTGCTTCAACTGTTTCTACTTCAAACACCAATCGACCCCATAGTTTATTGTATGGAAACGAATCCGCCAATTGAGTTTGGTCTCCTGTATCGCCAAAAAATATGCCCCATGAGAAGTTTTTATCCCTCGAATCCAGTCCGCTTTTCTGGAGTCCCGGACTCCCCTTATATTTATCGAAAGAAAATTCATTGAGGCTGATTTTTTTCTCCATCACCAATAATTACCGATCTGATTTGTTCCTTGAACTCATTCGCTTGGATTCCGACTCGTGTAGCTACACTAATTGTTTCGTTAACTTCCATATCATTTCATCTGGGTAATCGTGATTTTGAATGATCGCATCGTCAGATTCTTGAACAATCATAGTTTCTTTAGAAATACCATTATTGTCGGATTCTTGCACAAGCGAAATTTCTTTAGGATCAGCTTCGTCGGAACCATTTGGATGATGATAAGGCATGGGCGGAGCAGGGGGATTTGCGAATTTGAAGATTTCGTTTAAGGGCTGGCAATTGTGGAAGTTCTCAGTAGCAGACGTAGATAGGCGAATGGGCTGAGATGGGCTACGATAGTGCCTGGGCCTTTTTCAAGAAACTGGCCTTGGGTCACGACTTACATCAGGGTTAAGCCCAATAGAGAATTTATAATTTGGTTAATTTTGATTCAATGATGACCCAATAGAATCCGTAACATGATTTTCTTTATATGCACTATGGGATTTAAAATTGCATTTAAAGCCTCCAAGTTCCCAGATCCATTTTGATGTTCTTCCCTACGCACATGATTTTCAGCCGCCATATTTTAAGAATCCACTGGCACATGAACCGACATGGGAGTCCCTCCACCTTCCTTTACACGAGAGTCCAAGAGACTAATGTTTTAATTACTGAATTTCCCCATCCTTTAATTCTTCATTCAACTTATTCACGGATTCCCTTGAATTCGGATGATGATCCATTACCTGGGAAGATAATGTTTTAATTACTGAATTGAAGCCGTCATACGGCACTTCAGAGATCCACATCGGATAATATTCATTATTCCAAACTAAATTGACTTCATCCTCAATCCTCATTCCCGATTCTGTAAGGATATAACAGAACCCTGCAGAAATATCATTTGATGACCATGAGAATGAAGATTCACTAATGATTCTCCCATACGATTGACCGATTTTGTCGAAGGTTGTACTATCTTGGATCATTAAGGGAACCTCCTCCACCTTTAAGCATACTACACGAGAAAACGATAATGGTTGCCCTTCCCATAAATCTACTTTTTCAAAGACTTTACTTTATAAATCTTTATCACAAGTCAAGAAGTTTTGAGCATCGTTCTTCTGCTTGAATGTGATTAAGATCTTCATCCCCCCAACATAACTTATGGCAATTTTTTCATACCCCTTATCATTTAGTAATGAACGTAAATTTTCCATGGCTTTTATGTTTTTTGCTTCCCCAATTAGTGATCTTCCAATGCAATGCACAGGATACATTTGTGTTTTCTCTTCAATTATAATTGTTTTCTTATTGACTCTCACTTGATTGGCTCGACCAATAGCTGCATCCTTGTATGAACGACCTTTTTCCACATTACCATAATGTTTAAAAGTAGTTGGAGGCGGATTGAGACCATCAGGTCTAGCGGGGATAGTCGTTTTCCATGGGATATAATCCATCTTTGGTAACTCAATCTCAATCTTATTATGATTTCTGTCGTATCGAGCAAGTGAAGTGCTAACTATTGCTTCATAGATTTTAACTCCGTTCACTCCATTCATCTTTGCCAGCATCTCCTTCCAGTTAGTGACCCCTTCATATCTGACAAAACCAAAAAAATTTGCCCTAGAATCTTTCTTCTTCGCTACATATGCATCCTTCACTATCCCAAAAGGTTGGAATACCTTCCATAATAAAGCATTTGAGACCCCACCAGGTAAATTGGACACAAAGAAAGTAATAATCTTCAACTGTTTGTTTCTGATGTCATCTCTTCTCTGGTACCGGATTTCTTTCCAATCGCCACCCTCCATAATGTGTACCTATTCGTTTCTAAGCCGGAACCACGCTCTCAATCTCCTCAGAAGGAAACTTATTGCTAAGAAAAATTTTTAATAATGAAGAAACTACTTGCAAGATTGACAACAAACAATCTCAATCATCGAGTCGTTGCCAACGAGATTGAGGTGAAATTGATGATGATCAGATAGTATAGTCTAATTTATATACAATTTATATGTATGAACAATTTTATATTTTGTTATATAATAGTATTTTGTATCATAATCGAACTTAGCTTGCATGAAAAACCCTACATCGACCACATAAGAAAAACCTTATATCGATGACTTATCATCGCAATAAAGGAAGAAATATAATAAAAGAAAATTAAATTAAACATACCCTATCTCGACGATATGTAGACACAGGAAATTTTTGTTTAAATTAACACTTTTTTTCAAGTTTTTTAAATAGATTAGCTACAACTCTATTAAAAACAAAAAATCACAAGGAGCTATAGCGACAACAACTATATCGGTAACCATTTTGGAGGACCGGTTAGGATGATATTATGAACACAAGTAACAAGAAAAATATACAAAAACACTTAAATATGGTTTTCAAGAATGATGTATAATTCTCTTATGTTCTTACAAGTATTACAAAGCTTACATAAAGATATAAGTACTTGAGACATTTTATACAATATCCTATAGCCGACCATACTTTAAATGCCAGCTAGAAACACTAATTTAGACAACAAGATCAATGAAGAGTTTTGACTAGTGACTATTACATACCATAACTCACATCCTAATATACTACGAAAAAGATAAAAATATAAAGTTACAAACAAAAGTAAAGACTTTTCACCAACTCATATAAGTTGGTGAGTCATCATAAGTGGTAGCGGAATATTATTCAACTTTTGTCAAAAGGTGATTCAGAAAAAACATGTTTTCTCTGTCTTCGGAATAAGTCAGTCATTGGCTACGGAAGACTTCATATTTGGCTTTGGAAGATGTTGATCCAAATGATCATTTTGATGTGCTTTTGATGAAAATTTAACACTAGAATCCTAAAGTTATCACTATTCAATAACTTGTGGAATAAGAAATGATACAAGAATGAACACAAATCACACAAAACCCATTTGAAATAAGATTTTGATAAGATGAATAAAAACAATGCTGAAAGATGAAATCAATAAACTCCTAGAAATACACAATGAACTACATATCCAAAATGTTTCATTAAGGTTTCAAGAGTTACAAAATGTTCAACACAAAAACATATTTATGCAGGATCTAGTTTCACATACAATTTCACATTGTGCGAAACTGTCATGCACTATTACCATGTGAACCTAGCGGGTGAAACTAAACTTTTGCATGCCATAGAAATCAAAACCAACAAAACTAAACTAGATCCTATTACAATAATAACTAAGCTATAACTAAAAAACATGGTGAATACCACCTTATACTCGATCATCACTATTCACCATAGGGGGTATGCACCTGCTAGTTCATCTGGATTAGCTCCTACCGATGCCTTCTCCATCTTCCTTGCCAAGTCCCTTACTTTTGCTTCTAGATCATCATGTTACTACACACTCTTTTCAAGCTTCTTTATCTCTAATCTTTCTCCACAAGCTTTGTTGGCCACTCTCTCAAACAAACTAGCCTCTACCTTGGTCTCTTCTACCGTACCAAATTTAATCTGATTTTCACATAACACCTTTAGATCATCATTACTTAATGAGAATACCTCCATTGGATCAAACAATGATATTTCATTTCCATTCTTCACCCATACTACTGCCTCACCAATTTGGTTATCAAAGAATCATTTCTCAAACTTCTGCAGTCTTGATGGTTACTGATCTAGTATCCTCACCCAATTGACGTTCTTTGCAGGTTTTAACTTCAGCACTATCTTCCCCTTTCCTATTTCCTAATCTAAATCTTCTTTTGACCTCTCCTCTTAGTGTTCATGTATCCAAAAGTAGCAAAATTGTCCTGATCGCCCTGTTGAATTTCATGTTCTAGTAATGTGGCGCACTCGCTTAAACATGAATCTTATAGGGGGGTCTCTTCTAGCCTTCACAAATCCCACCTAGGAAGACCCTTAAACGCATTCCTCTTGTACAGATATGAGATCCCCCCTCCACGCCTCTTAATCATAAACATCTTAAATTTATAATTGTACTTCCAGCTCATGATCTTTTTATAAGATTCTTTCCTATCCGCTTTTTTGATGTTTTTAAAGAGTTGGGTTAGCTTTGTTTAGCTTTTTTACCTTTGTTAACCAATCTTCCCTATCCATCTCAGTAATGTCTCCTTCGGCAGAACTCCTCTAAGCCACTTATGTCACCGGTCACTCCTCCACTTCATAGAACTCTAGCTCAGAATCATAGTCCACCAGTTGTTTTTCAACCTCTTCCTTTTTATCTATTATATTAAGCTCTGCCATTATCTTTTCATCTCCTACTCTCTCCTCCCTAATCATTTCATTTCCTGTACGATCAACATCAATATCTAACCACAAATCTAAAAATCAAGCCTCTATCAGCTCATCAACATTTTCTTTAGCATCTTCTTCACCACTTCCTCCACCAACTTCAAATCCACCAATGCCATAACCACAAGCTCCAGGTCCACCAACACCACTACCACCAACTCATAATCCACCAAAACCACTACCACTAGCTCCTGATCTACCAATGCCATTACCACCAACTCCAGATAACTTGTGAATGAATAAGTACTTAGATATGTCAGTCATATCCCAAATATCCTGATCAGTTGGAACATCAGCTATACTATCTCTTCTCCTCAACTCGCTCACTCCCTCTATCAATATCCTAATCAAATGTTGTTGGTTTAACATCATTTTTTTCATTTCATCCATCTCCCTTTCCCTCTTATTCTCTCTTTCCTTGGAGTTTATTAATTTATTCTTGATCATAGTTAGATCATTCGATAAGAATATGTTAACATTCCTTATTACATCCTCATCAAGTTTTGATCTCATTCCTTGGTATCCTAGTTTCTTCTGTAGGCCCAGTCTCTAGAATTACTGGTTGCTTGCTTTAACTTCTCATTCGCCGTGTATGAGACTCAACTCTAACATAAGAAGTTGATTTCTCGACACCCTTTTTCTTCATTTTCTTCCACAACTCTTCTTCTATTTCCTTCAGTTGCTCCCTAAATGTCATCTCAGTCTCCTTTGTTATTTCTTCCTCTTCTGTACGTAAGGCCCCGTTCCCGGGACGCTTACAGTTGGATCCTCATCGCACATAAAACATATAAATTACCTTTATATTATGAAAATATTGCAGCGGAAACATAAAAATAACTTTCCATAACATTAAATATGCTTTTGCAAGTTAATACAAGCGTCCATTTCAAAATATCGTTCGTTCGCATTACAATGCAAAAACATTAACAAAAGAATGTCATCCAAAAGAGTTGAGTAGCCGCCTCGTGCCATCCCAGCAACTATTACCTGCCAACTGGAAACACATCAAAGTCAGCGTTGCTAAGTGAGTTCTAGTTTTATAATAAAATATACATTCCATTGATAAAATCGTTCTTTATTTTCTTTCAATATCATACTATACTTTTCACTCGTTTGTGATCATACATCATACGTACATACAGATAATATCATCATTATCTTCTTTAATCTTTCATGCTTCATTCTTTACCTTTCCTTTCCGTCAACCATAAACCCTTCCCTTCTGTTCATGGTACTAGACCTAGGCCTATCATAGACCTTCTATAATGGTGCATCGCACCTCGTGGTCACAGTACCTAGGGTATGATTTAGGTTAACTATGCAATACCTTTCTGTTCGTGGTTCTGGACCTAGGCCTCTCATAGACCTTCTATAACGGTGCGTCACACCTCGTGGTCACAGTACCAAAGGTATGAATGTAGGTGTACCATTGCAATATGTCATACCTTTCTGTTCGTGGTTCTAGACCTAGGCCTCTTATAGACCTTCTATAATGGTGCGTCGCACCTCATGGTCACAGTACCTAAGGTATGCAGCAATAGTTCTATGCAATTGGTCAATCACAAAGAAAGACCCCGATGTACATGCCATGCTTACCAGACTATCTTTACTTTCATTACTTGTTAATGCATGCTTTGTTACTTCATGTTCCTCTTTTCTTTATCTTTCACTTTACGTTACATAATACTTCATAACATTCATTAACGTCACACGTAAAGCCACAGGAAAGATAAACATACATCATAACAAGGAACATAACATACACAAGCATTAACATCATATAGGGCAACATCATACATACATAACATGCATAATCATGCACCTTTTCGTCATCATGCCCAACATGCTCTCTAGGCCTCAATCATCATCTTACATGAACTTACGGAAACCTTTACGTCAAAACTTACATCTGCACTTTCCCCCGAAAGTCAGAAGTTACACTACACTCTTCCTCGGGTGCAACTGCCTTATTCAGGCGTATGGATTCCCTTCAGTCGCATGGCCTCCATGCGACTGAACATCATGCGAATGAACCAATGCGGATGAACACTCATGCGAATGAACACCCAATCATGTGAATGGACTAATGCGGATGAGCAATTATGCGACTGGACCTCCAATCACATGACCTCCATGCGACTGGCCTCTTCATCATGCGAATGGACCTCAATCGCACCCTATTCGTCCGTATGGCGTCCATTCGGCCTCCAGTCGGTCGCCTAGCCCTAGCTGATGCAGAATGCAGTTCATCCCGACTACAGCCGAGGGTTTTCGACCTCCAAACTCATCTAAACCCATTTTAAGCCCAAATCGACCATCCTAAACCATAGGGATGCATACCACAACACCATTCAAGCACACACAAGCTCACAATCAAGACTCAAAAGCATCGTATGCATACATACACGTACACAAACGGGTCAAACATACACACACACTAAACCCGATTTTCAGATGTGTTCCAGCCCCAAAATCGTTTGAAAACAAGTAAAAGAGGGGTCCTAGAACTCACACAAACGACACCGAGAAGTAGAGCTTGGTTTGACTTGCTTCTCAACAATTTTGGCCACTCAAACCAACCCGAACCAACTATTTATCCATTTTCTCTTATTTCTCTCTTCCTCTCTCTCTTTGGCTGATTTTGGTGGGTGTGGGGGAGAGGGTAAGGGCTGCTCTCTCCGTTATATACTCCTACGCACCCGACTTTCTTTGGTTGGTGAGTTTGGTCTCTCGACTTTGGACTTTATTTCTTTTTCTTCTTTCGTTGGCTTCAAAATAAATAATAGATAAATAACTGGGTGTTACAAGTCCACCCCCCTTAAATAGGTTTCGTCCCTGAAACCTGTTATTCTTCAAAGAAACGTGGATAATGCTATCTCATTTCTTCCTCAGTCTCCCATGTTGACTCGGATGTGCTTCCACTGTACGCGCACAAGAGGAACCACTTTATTTCGCAGCCTCTTATGTTTTCTATCGATGATTGCCACTGGTTGCTCCACATAATTGAGCCGTTCGTCCACTTCGATATCCTTTAGTGGAACAATCATGTCTTCATTAGCTAAGCACTTTCTCAGATGAGATACATGGAATGTCGGGTGAATTCCACTTAACTCACCCGGTAACTCCAATCTATAGGCCACCTCTCCTATTCGAGCGATGATTCAGAAAGGGCCTATATACCTTGGGCTCAACTTGCCCCATTTTCTGAATCAGATAATACCTTTCCAAGGTGAGTCCTTCAACATAACCCGATCACCCACCTAGAAGTCAATCGGTCTGCGTCGTTTATCAGCATACGAGTTCTGTCTATCTTTGGCTTCCTTCATGAAGGTCTTGATCCTTTCAAGCTTCTCAGTCGTAGCCTCAATTAACTCGACGCTCCCTAACTCTTTCTGACCGATATCACCCCAACAAACGGGTGTTCGACATCTCCTACCGTATAGCATCTCATATGGTGGCATACCAATGTTGGCATGGTAGTTGTTGTTGTATGAGAATTCGGGTAACGGTAGGTGGTCATCCCAACTCCCCCTGAAATCAATCACACATGCCCGAAGCATGTCTTCCAATGTCTGAATGGTCCTTTCTGACTGACCATCAGTTTGGGGATGAAAAGCCGTGCTAATATGTAACCTCGTCCCCATAGCGTCGTGGAATTTCTTCCAAAATTTAGATGTAAACCGGGTGTTGCGATCAAAGACAATAGACACCGGCACACCATGACGAGTTATAATTTCCTTGTTGAACAGATCAGCCAACCTCTCAGATGAATATGTCTCGCGGATAGGTAAGAAGTGAGCACTCTTTGTCAAATGGTCAACTATCACCCATATGGCATCGTACCCTTTCAGAGTACGCGACAACTTTGTAATGAAATCCATGGTGATGTGCTCCCACTTCTATTCCGGTATATCCAAAGGTTGGATCTTCCCATACGTCTTTTGATGCTCGGCCTTCACCTGTAAGCATGTAAGGCACTTACTCACATACTCCACCACATCGCGCTTCATACCCGGCCACCAATAATTCTTCTTCATGTCTAGGTACATCTTTGTGGCACCAGGATGAATGGAGTATTGAGTCTTGTGAGCCTCATCCATGATCTTCATGTGTAAATCCCCAAAAAGAGGAATCCACACATGTCCAAATCGGGTTTTAACACCAAGTGTGTTTTCACCCAATCCCCAACCAGACCTCTCATTCTTTCAGAGTTAAGATGATCTTCTTTCACTGCCTCATCTTGAAACTCTTTGACTTGCTTCATTACAACAGAGGTCATGATCAGTTGATATGCTTTCACCCGAATCGGTTCGGGCCTCTCCTTTCGGCTAAGGGCATCAGCTACCATGTTAGCTTTGCCCGGATGGTAATGGATCTTGCAATCATAGTCTTTTATGAGCTCCAACCATCTTCTCTGCCTCATATTTAGATCGTTTTGCTCGAAGAAGTACTTCAAGCTCTTGTGGTCAGTGAAAATGGTGCACTTTGTCCCGTAGAGATAG
>BJCM01211974.1:0-22152 GCA_018326385.1 Flaveria bidentis
TTAGGTGTATGACCAAGTTCTGAGTAACTGTTAGAATCCATTTTAACTTGTGTAAATATAGATTTAGTTGATTTTAAGATTGATTATGATTGATAAGTCCAACTTGTTCAAGCAGTTCTTTCGAGGTTCAGAATGAGATCTGTGATGATTTTCTTGTTGTTTGACAGGAGTATTCTTGTTGTTTACTACGTAGAGATAATGATATCCACTACTAGCAACTTGATTACCAGATCAATTGAATTCTATTCCGTCTATACGCAGATCTAAAAGAGAACTAAGAGCCAAAGCTCTGATACCAATTGACTGGGTTGAGTAAGATTGATATTCTTACTGTGAATCGAATATGATAATCAAGTCAATGATTGAATGGCGGAAACAAACAATCAAGAAACATTCAATGCAATAACAATACTCATAAATGCTTTTGTATTTGTATATATCAAAGTTGATTTATAGAGAATAATTACAAAAAAAATTCTCTATATATCAGCCGTCACCTTAGTACGAGGTTAACTATTCTATTTATAGGCAGACAAGATGCCTTTACAAAATAACTAATCTACCCCTGAACTATTACATCATAAACTAGTTTAAGTCTTGATCCGCATCATTGCTTGTTCATCCTCATTGACAAATGCGGATGAGATAATCTTGATCAGCATTTCTTCACTTGATCATCCGCATTAGTATGTTGGTCATCCGCATTGGTTAATGCGGTAGAACAAATACTTATGCGCATTTGTTTGGTCATCCGCATTTGTAAAATGCGGATGAGCAAACTCTTGTCCGCATCTTCTTTTGGTCTTTTGCATTAGTCAATATGGAAGTGTAACTACTCAGCATTTGTATTATGTCTTCCGCATTAGTCAATGCGGAAGAGTAAACACTTGTCCGCATTAGTGTTATTTCTTCCGCATTAACAAATGCGGAAGGCAACACTTATTCCTTTCCTTAGCATATTTTCATCCGCATTTCTTCTTAGACTTGAGGGATTCCAGCAGAGCGATCATCAATTCACCCATTGAGTTGGCATGTATGATCCTTTCAGGGTGCAACAAAAGTTAATGTCATTTAAAACCAAGTGAAACCAATGCAGACAAGACCACTCTATCATATTTGTTTCAAATATACATGAATGTTTGATGTTAAAAACCTATGCAGACAAAAGTGTTCTACCGCATTTGTTAATATGGGACACATTTGCATTGCCGCATTTCTTTTTACTCATATGCATTTCCTTAAAGTAGTTGACATCAACACTTCATGTGTATCAAAATAAATAAACAAAGTGCTTAATCTCTTCGGTCATCATGATTAAAGTCAATAAATGTGAACATCTTCATTAGTAGACATATTTGTTGAAGTAAATATGGGTAAAGGAATTTTACTCCACCACATTTGTTACGGTGAACAAATGTTGACTAACTTTGTTCAACCACATTTGTTACAGTACACAAATGGTGATTAACTTTGTTCAACCGCATTTGTTATAGTGAACAAATGTTGTTAAGTTTTTACTCTTCCGCATTTGTAATAGTACACAAATGCTAATTAACAAAACTCATCCGCATTTGCTACAGTGATTTAAAAATGAATGCATTTGTCCTGAAACTTGTAATTTTTATAAAAGATATTAATTGACTATTTAAAGCTATGTTAAAAGGTAATTTAATATTGTTTAAATTTGAGAGACTTTATAGTGCGATAAGCTAAATTCACTGTTCATCGTCACTCATAATCTTCATCATCAAACTTGTGTTCTACTTCCTTCTTACATCATTTGTCCTCTATTTTCATTCTCTACAACTATAGTATCAAGCAAAAGGTGATAATCTTTGAAATTTATGACCTAAAATGTCAGACTTTTGAACCTGTAATGAACTTAGAACCCTAGGTCAAAATGGTGATTCAAAATCAAACTTGGATTAAGAAATGATGATGATCTTCGACTACAATGAACAGGCTAACTAAGAAGATAATAACAAACAAGTGGTTTACACCATGATTTTCACTACCTTGTTCATCGCATGAACAGAGCATAATAAAATATTGAAAATGAGAAAACAAATTTTGATTCTAATCACTAAAATGAGTTAAAACAACAAAAATAGCTACTTCAAGAATGCATAACAAAACAACAATGATTATTCAGGATATCATCAACTATAGGTATAAGTCATATGGAACAGTACCTATAAGCATTCAATTTTGACCATAAAAACTCAAAATGAGAAATTTAACATGATGCATGTTCTACAATCTGTTGAGTATTATCAATCTTTCTAATTCATATTCCTCTAATGCAAGGTACATGGAAAATCTCACTTGGAGCAAGCTCCATAATGTCTGCAGTTATCTTGACCCTAATGTACCCTAGGCAGAAGGTCTAAGAGACATGATCAGATTTTTATCCCCTACCAGAATTGCTCATGCAATCACTGTTAGACCAATCATTTATGAAAGATTCATAAGGTATTTTTGGAGCATTGTTGAGATGACAGAGATAACTGGTTTAAGGACTATGTTTGGAAGAATCACTGATGATCATACTCTGAACATCACTTAACAAACTGTGAGATAGTGTCTATAGTTTAGGGATGATGCCAACACTCCCTTAGAGCTTGAAGATGATGATATTACTACTTTCTTTGCCAATATTGGATATGAGGGAGGATATGAAGGCAAACAAATTGTTAAAGGATTGGTTGACTTACAATGGAGGTTCCTGATTCATCTTTACCGACATTGTTTGTCAAAGAGGAAGACTAGATGGAATGACATTCCAGAGATCACATCATCTCATATATGTGCTTTAGGCACTAACAGGACATTCAACGTGTTTGCTTATGTGTTTAATGGTCTGGTATCAAACATTCATGAAGGGAAAAGATATATGTTCCTGATGTATCCAAGGTTCTTGCAATGACTTATCAATGAAGCTTTTCCTAACATCGTACCTAAAGGACCTGTGCTGGATATTCCTCATTATAATGTCAAGTCATACAAGTACATAAAGAAGAGAGATGCTAGGAACTTTTACAGTGGAACCTTCTTTCCATTGTGGCCCTGGATGTTGTAGCAGATAAATCCTGAAAAACAAGCACAAGAGGCTCCTATTTATGAGCATGTGCAAGAAGAAGAACAACTTGTTGATGACCAACAAACTGTTTATAAGCAAGATGTTGAAATTGATGGACAAAGGTTAGTGTCACCCCAAGTGGATGTAGAGGGTGATCTTCACACTGGACCTTCTATTTATGATACTGATATGGCCTCAACATTAATGCCCACACCAAGACCATCACCCCAAAGAACACCAATCCCATCACCACAAGCACAACCCATTATTTGTTCACATATATCTCCAATCCATCACTCACCCATATCACGTTTTCAAAGCTAACCTGTTACTACTAAGCCTGTTGAGTTTGGTAATTTTGCCAGCTCTTCATAGAAATCGAAATCATCATCTGATGAGGTGGATCATCCAAGATAGACATATGTAAGGAAAGTTGCTTCTAAGGTTGCTCGATGAGAAAGTTATGCTGAATCAGGAGTCAACAAGCCTGATGAAAAGGATGAGTTGATTTCAGAACTACTAGAAAAGGTAGCCAAGATGGAAAGACTACTTAATAGAAGATCTGGTATCATTCAAGCAGACTTCTGGTACTAGATGAAAAAGAAAAGCAGTTTAAAGATATGAAAGAGAAGTATGAGAATAAGAAGAAAGAAAAGGAAAGGGAGATTTAAAAGTTAAAGGCTGCTCTCCAACACTAATGGGATGAAATAAGTGGTCATGTTGACACTTTAGCCATCCAAACTATAGTCATGGAAGAACAAGAAGCAATGATTGAAGAAAAATCTGATATTATTAGAGAGTTGTAGAACATATAGAAACTTTAAGTAAGAGAGTATTTGAGTTAGAGCTGCTTGTTCTTATCAAAAGAGAAGTTGATATGGAGAAAGATAAAGGAAAGAAAATAGAAGAGACATGATAAAGGGAAAGGGACAAAGATGACAGTTCTGAAAGTTCATCTGGGGAAAGTGGTGATAACTCCCCTCCTAACAAAAAGATTAAGTTCTCTGAAACTGAGAATAAGGGAGAAACAAGTGAATCTAAACATGATAAATCTAGCATGGAGATGGTGGTCTATACAAGCAAATCAGAAGAAGTTCACAGTAAATACCTTGAATTCAGTGATATGATTAAAGCTCTTGACTCTTTCACTACAAAAGAGTTTATTATAGATGACGAATTTTTGGAGTTTATTGTTGATCAGGTGCAAAATGAAGAACCAATAGTGGTCATTCCTTAATCTCCTGTCCCCCTTGAGAAGGAAATGAGTATGCAAATATTGCTTGCTGTATCATTGACTGATGAACAAAAAGAGCACTGTTAGTTCATAGAGCTGGGTTGTCCATAGTGTCAATATGGGAACCCATTTCTCTAAAAAGCTTCTCTTAGAAGGCATCTACACTATGAGCCAGATCAAGATTCATGTGCTAAACAGAGAGAAGATTTCTGATGCAAATGAATTTGTCAATATGATAATCGCCATTTTGGATCCATCTCAGGAAGAACATTTTATTCCTCCACAAGACCTAGCAGAATCTTCCCAACCTCAACCACCATCAAACCCTTGAAGAATTTAGGCTGTATAATCCTTAGGGGGAGTATTGTTGGACCTTGAAAGGATCATACATTCCAATTCAAGTAGTGGATTGATGGTTGTTTTGCTGGAAATCCCACAAGTCCAAGAACAAATGCGGATGAAGAATCTGCAATGAAGAATACAAGTTTCGGCTTACCGCATTTGTATATGCGGATGACATAGAACAAATGCTGACAAGTATTTGTTCTTCCGCATTAACAAATGCGGATAGCCAGAAACAAATGCTAACAACTATTTGTACATCCATATTAACTAATGCGGATGACCGGTAACAAATGCGCATGTGTTTGTTCATCCGCATTTGTTAATGCTGATGACCAAACACTAATGAAGAAGACCAAAGAGAAATGCTGATCAAGATCAACACATGCATATTAGTCAATGCGGAAGAACAAAAGAAATTTTGATGAAGACTTAGACTAGTTCTCTAATGTATAGGTCAAGAGTAGTTTAGTCATTTTGTAAAAGTTATCTTGTTAGCCTATAAATAGAATGGAAAACCTTGTATGTGAGGTGACTGTTGATAGACATTCTAGACAATTAGAATCTTCTATTTACAATGTGTCTTGTTACTATTTAATTCTTTTACCCCACCATTCATTGTAACTGATTACCTTCATTAATACAAACACCATTTATAAGTATGTGTTGCATTCAATGTTCCTTGATTGTTTGATTCCGCCTTGTAGTCATTGACTCAATTATCATATTCAGTCCTTGTTGGTTCACATCAACAAAGAATATCATTCTTAAACCCCAGTCACTTTTTGTTGAGAAGTAATATATACAAGTATCTTGAAAACCATTTCTTATGTCTTGATTACTTAGTATATTATCATCAACTCTTAAGGGGAACTGCTTCATCATTTGAGTGTAACTTAGTGAGTTTAAGAGACAATACTTGTGTTGAGGGACCATCCCCGACCCTAAAATTGGTATTAAAGTTTCTTAGGCTCTTGATTGTGAAATCTTACCATCCCAAATCACCTTGTTGTTATCATTCATACACTCACTTCACTCAAAATGTCCCTCAACAATAATCATTTGAATTTGAAATGGGAACAATGACTAATGCTCCTATTATCACCGCTGATAACTTCAGATTTTGGTGCAAGCGCATTGAAGCCTTCATTAGATATCAAGATGGCATAATGTTGAGATCTATCACTCATGGTCCTTACAAGCCAAAAGTGCCAACACCGGCTGGTAACTATACTACTTACAGCCATATAATGGTAGGCTTTGAGCACTATCAGTCAGCCAAAGAACTCTTTGATGCTTTGACATTGATGTATTATTGTTCTAGTAAGTCGAAGAAAGATTCCTTGAAGCAACAGTTTAAAAACTTCACCTACATTGCTAGAGAGAGCATCACACAAAAATACTTCATGTATAGGGACCTTATTTCATCACTTCAGTCTGTGGGAGTGACTCTTAAGAATAGACATCTATCAAGGAATTTCATGAGTGCACTTCCTTAAGAGCGGACTTTCTATTGTGTCACTATTAAGAGGACAAAGAACCTAAACACTCTCATAATGGCTGAACTATACGACATCCTTGATGGATACCGTGTAGGGATGGAGACTCAGAGAGGCCACCAGATGAATAAAATCTCCAGTCCTTCTTCTAGAAACACTTTAGTTATTGTTGAAGCATCAAGTCCCCCTAGCTCTAGTAGTACCTAACTTACTCCCAACAGCCATCATGTTCTTCTAAAACATACATCACCTTTTCTGCGACACCAAGGTGTCAACAAACTCAATCAAGTCCCTTCAAGGACAATTGTTCCTTTGTTTCAAGAAATATGCATTCTAGTGATTTTCAAATTTACTTTAATGATTTAGAATGCTTTAGCCTAAATGGTGTTGAATACATGGAAATTTTCTAACAAATGGCTATGTTGAATTATAGAGCAAATAACTTCTTTAAATGAACCGAAAGATAGTTTCCTCAAAACACAACCAATAGCAAATTCGGGTTTGACAAAACCAAGGCCAAGTGTTAAAACTGCAATCAACTTGGTCATTTTGCGAGGGAATGTAAAGCTCATAAATCCAATCCAGGAGTCACTCAAGCCTTCACACATCCTTCCACACCTAAAGCTACTACAAAGTCAACTAAACAACAAACTAATACTGTTGCTCAAGAAATTGGCTAGAGCTTCATAATGCAAGATGTGACACCTGCTCAAGCACTAATGGCTTGAACTGATGACTACAAGGTATATGAACACCTTTTTTACTCCAGCTTGTATTGCTAAAGTCAAACTATATCAGGACTATAACATATAAATCAAATATGATATTGAGTCCTTGAAGATTTTAAAATCTGATTTCAAAAGGAAGAATCTGACTATAAAATGAAATTTGAAGAGTTAGAGAAAACAATGTCCTTTTTAAAACATGAACACTCCAACTACAGGGCTTAAATCAAAGATTTAATTTCTAAGCTAACTGAGGCTCAAGCCCCGCTAGTAATAGCTAAGGGTAAAGCAAGGAAGTATGCTATTGAAGAGCATAACTTGAAAACCATTATTGCATCATCCTCCCACTAAAAGGTCTTCTATTAAAACAAAGGTGGGTTGGGAACCAATGAAACTGCTCCACCACATTCAAATGAGTCTATAAGACAAGCAAGATATGGTATTGAAGAGCAAGTGGTTCTATCTGCTGACCCACTACCTTATGAGAAGAAGAATGATGCAACTATGAAGACCATTACAGGCAAGGACCAGGTAGAAAAACCCATCCCCACCAGGGATGATCAACCTCTGACCACCAAAGCTAGAAGAAACAAAGCTAAGGTAGCCTAACAAATTGCCATGAAAGTGGTTGAGTCCAAGCTGAAGATAGACCCAAAGCAAAAGGGTGTGTTTATCTCAACTGGATTCCAAGTGGTTAGAAGTTTTGATCGAGGAAAGGAGTGTAATACCAACACTCCTATCCAGTTAAAGGAACAAAAAGTGAAAGGGAAGACTATTGATGATGAAAAGAAGTATAAGAAACAACGATCCTAATATCCCATGATGAATAATGTTGAGTGCATAATGTGTGGTGTGCATAACCACAAGAATAAATACTGTTACTACAATCTTGCAAGCACACATTATGCAAATAATGTTAAGAAAGAATCAATCAATGAGGGTTTCAGATTTTGACCTTCTCACATGGTTCAAGTGTTAAGAAAATGAAAACTTGTTTATAAGCCACATTGCTTTCAGAAGAAACAAGAATGTTTCAGGATCTACAAATATCTTACCTACAGGTGATCCTGATCCAAGATTTGAGCTAAGATGACCTTCAAGTTACATATCTTCAGCTCCAGTTATAACTACTTCTACAAATGTTATTTTTATCAGCACAATAATGACAAATTCAGCTCATACATCTGAGATGCCTTCAAGTTTCAGCTCAAAGGCTCAACAACCAGATAATGACACTTCAAATGCAGAAGACAACAATGGGGGTGGTGATAGTGATCAAGAATTTCTTGATGATGATAACCACTCCAAAAATGAAAACATCAATGATGTCACACACTAATTGGATCAAGTTTCTCTTGATATGTGTGCTAATGTGGTGGGAGAAGCATCAATGTCAGATCTAAATTTTTCTAATTTTATATCTCTCCATAACTTGATGTGATCCCTCAACTAAGGATCCACAAGTCTCACCCAACCACAAACATCATTGGAGATGTTGACACATGGGTAAGAACAAGAAGACAAACCCATGAAGCCAATGTTTGTCTTCACTCTTGTTTCTTGTCCCAGATAGAGCCAAAGAAAATTGATGAGGCTTTGAAGGATGGAAGTTGGGTTGAAGCCATGCAAGAGGAGCTACTTCAATTTAAAAGGCAGAAAGTTTGGAACCTTTGTCCTCTTCCTCATGGGAAGACTACTATATGAACAAAATATGTGTTTAGGAATAAGAAAGAAGATAGAGGCATTGTTATAAAAAACAAAGCTAGACTAGTTGTTCAAGGGTACACACAAGAAGAAGGAATTGACTACATTGATGTCTTTGCTCCTGTGGCAAGACTAGAAGTTATTAGGCTATTCTTGGCATTTGCAGCATCTAAGAACTTCAAGGTCTATCAACTTGATGTCTAGTGTGCTTTTCTATATGGGGTAATTGATGAAGAGGTGTACGTAAAACAACCACCTGGTTTTGTAGATCTTGATCATCCTGATTATGTCTGCAAGCTTGACAAAGCTCTTTATGGTCTACACCAAGCACTAAGGAAATGGTATGAGACTCTATCTCAGTATCTCTGTAAGTATGATACAGAAGGGGTATTATAGATGGAACTCTCTTCATCAAAGGATAGAGAAATGACTTAGCGCTAGTTCAAGTGTATATAGATGACATCATTATTGGTTCAACTAATCCAAAGCTCTATAAAGACTTTGAGAAGCTGATGAAGGATAGATTTGAAATGAGTGCCATGAGGGAACTCAATTTCTTTCTGGGAATTCAAGTGAAGCAAGTTGAAGATGGCATCTTTATTAGTCAGTCAAAGTATGTTCAACACATACTAAAAAGATTCAACATGACTGATTGTAAGATTGCTAAGACACCCATAACAAGAAACCACTCCCTTGGGCCTAATCTTGAGGGGGGTGTGTGGATGAACACCTTTACAGGGTTATGATTGAGTCTCTTATGTATCTCACAACTAGCAGGCCTGATATCATGTTTGCCACATGTATTTGTGCAAGATATCAAGCCAACCCCAAGATGTCTCACCTCATCACTGTCAAGAGGATTCTAAGATACCTCAAAGGTGTTTCAACACTTGGTCTTTGGTATCCTAAGAATTCTGAGTTCAATCTGTATGCTTATACAGTTAGTGATTATGGTGGTTGCAACATGACTACAAAGTCTACGTCTGGGGATGTCAGTTTCTTGGTGGAAGGGTTGTCTCATGGCAATGTAAGAAACAATCTTGTGTCTCTACATCAACTGCTGAAGCTGAATACATTGTTGCTGCAAGCTGCTGTGCTCAAGTGCTTTGGATTCAGAATCAGATGTTGGACTATGGATTAAATTTCAAGGAGACTCCTATTCATATAGACAACAGCAGTGCTATCTCTATCATAGAGAATCTTGTGCAGCACTCAAAGACAAAACACATCAATATCATGTATTATTTATTCGAGATAACTTTGAAATGGGATTAATAAAACTAGTCAAAGTTAACACAAACGAACAATATGTTGATCTGTTTTCAAAAGCCTTTGATGAATAGAGATTTAAGTATCTTATATCAGCTATTGGGATGATTAACTTTGAGTACGTTTTTCTTAAAACTAATTCATATTATTTCTTAAAATCTGTGTGTCCTAAGTTGTTTAGTTTATCACCTTTATAAGCTCTTGTTTTCTCTGGATGAAAACATTTTGAAGACTTTCCTTAGAATTCTGAATTATTTTGATTCTTCGAAAGATATGCTTTTACCTTCGGAAGAAACTTATGCCTTCAAAACAAATAACTGCCTAAGTAATTTTCCTTCAGAAGATATTTCTGAAATATCTTCCGAAGTTTAAAACCTTTCTTAGGCACTTATATGTTTTAAAGGACAATGTCCTTCTGACGCAAATTAACTCTCGGAAGCTTTGTTCTTTTGAACAAAACATCGAAGTCTTAATTCTTTTCCAAAGCAAAACTTTCAAAACTCTTAGGAAATTCTTCCGAAGTCATTTTAGCTTTTGAAGCTTTTTTATTAAAAACTTCCAAAGACAATTTACCTTCGCAAGCTTTTTGACGCGCAAGAAAACTACTTTTTGAGTAAAAAACAAATTGTCCTCTTTCATTAACATTGTGTTAAATTCTTTTCACATAAAAACCCTACGGTTTCCCCTTTTTCTATCATTTTCATCTTTCCTCCAAACCTAAATTCCCAAATTTCTCTCTGAAACCATCTTCGTTCTTATTTCCTTCACCTTTAAGCTTTCTCACAATGGCCAACCTTAACCGAATAAATAACCTAGGTTTCTCAATGCAGTTACATAGGAAACATAACCAATTTGCTCTGTTAAACTCTGAGAAAGATCCACATTTCTCAGAGGTTTGCCGTTTCTTGGCTTTATCTAACTACTTCACCTCCCTTACCATTGATCCCATTCTGTATTAGGATCATCTACTTGAATTTTGGAAGACCTGCCGAGAGGTCCTTATGGATGGGGAGAACGCATTGTCTGCCACAATGCAGGGGAGAACAATCTTCATCACTCCACCCATCATCAATAATCATCTTCAGCTGGATGATGAAGAAGGTGAGGTGTTCTTCCCTAAAGAAGCTCTTAATCATTCCGTTGAGCAGATGGGCTATGAGGGAGATTTCTCTGTAAAGACCTTCAGGAAAGGAAAGGTCTCATCCCAGTGGAAATACCTACTTCATGTGGTTATCCATAGGTTGTCCAACAAGCATGGAGGGTGGGACCAGATTCCTCAAGATCTCTTCTTCATAGTGCATGGGATGGTTCAAGGAGTCAAGTTCACGTACTCTCAATTTGTTTATACAAATCTGAAAGAAATTAGAGTATTACATGTTTCCTAGATATGTTGAAAACATTCTTAACTGTGAACTGGGCTCATAGTTGAGTGAAACAGGTAATATTCTTAAATTGGGACAGATGAAGCCTGGCATCATTAAAATCTTGAGGAAGCCAATTGTTGGTTTTTCAGGGGTAGAAACAGCCCTTGTCCCAAAACTGTTAGAGCTCATTACTCAAGGTGACAACCTAGCAGCACAAGCTAGTGTTGAACCCAAACCTTCTACACCTCAACCACCACAACAGCCTCAAATAACCCTCACCTACAAAATAAAATCAAAACAAACCCCTGCTCAAACTTTTGAGTCTGTGCAGGCACCCATATACCTACCCATATAGGAGGAAGTGGAGACGGGAGCTCCTAATTCTCCTGAGGAGCAAACCACTCATATTACATCAAAGATCAGTGTTGAGGTTCCTCATGCTCAGCCTGATGAGCTCACAAGCCCAACTACCTTAAGCCTTCACTCTGAGTCTCAACACTCAAATGAACAACCTTCAAGGGACAGCTACCATCCCCAGCTGTAACTACCGACCTCTAGATCATAATTCTTACCTTACCAACCTGCATCATTACCCGTTCTAATATTCTTAATGTTAATATCATTACCAATATTATTATTAACACTATTATTATTATGGCTATTATTGTCTTTATTGGTAATTCATGTGCCTTTTTTGTGATGATTTAACCTAATCAAGCATTAGTTAGGGAAATCCTAGTGTCCGGGGAAAGTTAATTAGTCACCCTTACAAAAATTAAAGCATGGTTGAAAACAATTAAATTGTGTGCCTACACACATAATTTAGGTTAATGCATGTATGGTCATGCACAAGGGACATCAATTAACGAAATTATACCACCTAAAATACTACCCAACACCAAAAAATAATACTACATAATATTATTTAACATTTAAATTAAAACTAAAACGCCTTCACAAGAGGCCAAATTCGGCCACCCCCCTCTCCACCACTTAACACCCTTCTACACCACCACCATTTCCACCACTCCCCATTCATTCAATACCACCCACACCCTCATTTCTCTCACTCTCCCGTCTCATTTTCGGATTCTCTCCATAAAACACACACACACTCACGGTTTTCTCTCTAATCTCAGCCACATTCTAACAAACACAACAACACACAATCGAACAAGCTCAAAAAAACCGCAAAGGTGAAGTTCTATGTGCTTTTGCGTGCATGGTTCCTACGAGTTCGACCTTCTCCAGCATTGTTCGAGATTCTCCAGCCTTGTCCAAGGGTTTCAGGCTATCCTTGACTAGCTACACACTCCAAACCGCGGGCTACACCGAGTGTAAGCTTCATATCACCTGGTTTTGGTCATTTCATGTGTTTGTCTTCATTTTTCATTCAAAGTCTTACCCTTTTCATATCTAACAGAAACTTGCTGCTACAATCTTGTTCTTGAAGATCTTTTCACGTTTTTGAAGATATCTCACTTGTAAGATGTGTTGATCTATAGGTGTAACACTGTTTACACCTAGAAACCCCTCTTTTTGGGTGCTATTACACCATCCATCTTGCACATCTTGTAACCCTGGGGAACTAAACATGTAACCTGCTAAAGATCAGCTTTCCAACCTTCATATAACCTGCCTATAAAGTTACAGAAGGTTTGGGTAAGGATTAATTACAAGTTATAATATTTTACACAAATGTAATGGATAAAAATAGTGTAATCTGTAAGTTTCCATCTTGTTCATAGTTTGTTTGTTGAACCCGTGAGATTGATATGTTATTTCAGTAGGTTTTGGATGTTTTTGGGTGTATGATGAGATGTGAATGGCAGAAAATATTAATGTCATATACTTATAAGCAATTTGGACATATTCGGAGACCCGAAAAGTGGTAAAACGACTTAAAAACAAGAAAACATGGATTTTAACCATAATAAAAAGTATTCCAGGATCTAAAAGGGTTAACAAAGTATTTGGGTCGGATTTGTTGAATAAATGGTCAAAAAATGGGTTAAATGGAATTTTTAGTTAAAAAACGAGTTTCAACCGGGTAACGTTTGGAAGATAATCTTAGAAATAATGGTATAAAACCAAAATCCATGGAAACCATATTATTTCAGTATTTTAAATGCTATAAGATCTAAAGTTTTTGAAAAATTGGTCAAACGAGCTTTTTAAACAGTCAATTTCGGGTAAAAACGCGTTTTAACAGGTAAAACTTAAAATGTAGACTTTCACCTAAAAGGAGCTTGTAATACACTTTTAGTAGATTAAAAACTTATAAGAAGTAATTAAAATAATATTTAATGATTCTAAGACTAATAATATAGAAATTAACACTTAATCGTTAAAAACCTTCGGTTTTACTGTAACTAGTAACGGAATACATAAAAATATATAACCTGGAACTAAATTCTGAAATTTTGATATGAACCTACTTAAAATCAGTTACCTAACTCTGAGAAACTAATATTTGGCCATAAAAGTCATTAAATGCAAGAAATCAAACTTTGGGGTAGAAATTGGTAATTTTGGAAACTTGGAGGACTAAACTATAAATCTTGCTAAACTTCTATAAACCGATCACCTTGAACTAAGAATCATTTCAAAGACTCAAACTAACTTATATGGGTGATTTAACATGGTAAACCATGTATTCTTCCCTAAGAAACCCTAACTTACTATAAAAGGAAACTTTTTATATAAAGACTTAGCCATTCAAAAGGCTATTAAGAGATTAACCTCATGACACATCTAATGCACCTTCATAACCCTAGAATTAGTGGATTAACACTTAAATCGTAATAGTAGGGTGCTGGACTTGAGACTTTTCCGCCACACAAAGAGACCCTTTTGCTTGAATTTTAAGGTGAGTTTAAGTGTTTTCCTTTTTACTATTGTTTTTGGGATGACGCATGCTCTGTTTAAATTAAACTATTTCAGTGCTATATTTTAATGCTATGTGTTGTGGTTATGTTGAAACTTGTTGACACTTATATCACAATCATTAATTATTTTGTGAAACTCTTGTTTATATGGGTAGATCTACTTTGGGATTCCCCCACACACAGTGCCTTACGTGATGAACGGGAAGGGTACTACACTGAGATCATGCGGGGTTGTGTGTGGCATGTAACATGTTTTATAAGATACTATGGTGGACCATTCAGCAGGTGCGGTCCATTGGTTTAAGACTCAATTCTTCCAAAGGGGATTGAACCAGTAACACAATTTTTGAAGAGGCTAGTCGGGGCTGAGTGCAGGGTTGATTGTGATCCCCACAACGATGATACTATGACTTTTAAATACATTGTGGATTCTAATGAATCTTGTTTTTAAACTTTAAGCACTTGAAATCACCAACTTTTCAGTTGACACAAATTTCATTTTTAGCATGTTTCATGTAATCCATGAAGGGACTCTAGCTATTTTTGAAGACCTTGACCTAGCACCATTACCATGGCATTGGCTTTTCTGAATTTTAAAACAATCTGAACATTTTTTAATTATTGCTAATCTTTATATTTTATCCTTATGTTGGATGTACAATTTAATTTGAGGGCTAAATTTGTTTCTAGCCTGAGTTTATTTTAAACTTTTAATGCCATGTGATATTCTCTCCTTTTGTGCTCTTATGTGTTTCCGCTGCCAAATATATTGCTAGTCTATGACGTCCCACCCTACCTGGGCCCGGGGTGTGACACCAGCCTTTTGACTTAAATCAACCCATTACTAACCTTGACTTCTATATTGATGAAGACTTAGTTTTCAGTGAGTACCATGACTCTCTCTTCTTTTCCACTTCTTAAAGAGAAATGAGTGCTCATGAGTCTCCTATGTCTAGCCTACATCAGTCACCCATCACTGAGGTGGATACTTCTGAACCTGTTCAAGATATCCATATAGAAGAGGCTCTCACTTATGCAAGTGATTACATTATTCAGACCTCAACCATGGCAACTCAGCCTATTGACATCTCAATTGAGGCTGTCAGTGAGCAGAGGAAATCAAGTTGCCAAGAACCTGAAGCTGGTGGTAAGAGAGAGGACTTTGGTTCAACCATCTCATCCCCCAATGATTCTTGTGATGAAGATGAGGGGAATACGATGCTAAAGGTGCAACAACTATCACAAACATGCACTTATTTAGTCTCTAAGGTCAGACATCTTTAATCTTAGGTGACTACCATGCAAAATAAGGTCAATGTTTAGCAACTTGAGATTTCTTATCTAAGGGAACAACTAGATGGGAGACTTTTATGAAGAGCTCAACCAGGAACACAAAAACCTGTGACTGTGATTGACCTAACTCCTAGCTCACCTAGGCAAGATGGTGATGCTACCAAAAAGGGGGAGAAAGTCATTACAGTTACAAAACATGGGAGTTCTTCAGGGAGTATGGACATTGAGGACTTACCATCCTCACTTGCAATTGTGCATGCTCAACAACTTCCTCAAGTTCACATTGATGTGGACTCCATAGACTCGTACATTCAGAGTCTTTTTTTGAGGAAGGTATACCAAGGGCAATGTCATCTCCACCAACTTCAAATCATATTATTGGGTGGATGTATGATGAAAACAGAAGAGTCCTTATCATTCAAAGAGTTCAAGGGCAGCAAGAAGTCTTCAATTTTCAGACTTTGAACTTCTATGAAAGTCTTGATCTTGTCAGCTTGCCACTAGTCAACCAAAGCAAACCAGACAAGCTGACAAGGTGGCTCAAAGAATTCAAGACAGAATCACTACAGAGTTCAGCTTCAGAAGGAGACTAAGGCAATCAGGCAATATCATTGGTCAACTGGATGTTGAGGCAGACTCTAAGATAATCCTCATTGGAGAAACCTTGACTGAAGGCCCAGTGGTAGAACCTAAGAACTCTGTCTCACCATCAACTGTTGTAGAGGTTCATTCCCTTTATGAGAAACCTGCTGGTGAAGGTGTATCTTAACCTCTCTCTGGCCAGAGCTTAGAAGCTACACCAAGCAATGAAGGCCAAAGCTCTCTCCACCCTGAGTCACAAAGGTCTATGAGTGACAAAGGGAAAAGAAAAATGACTTATGAGGAGATTGAGGATGAGGAGAGAGAGAGAGGAAAAGGAAGCTAAGGGGAGAAAGTTCATCTACTAGGTCTGCAAGACTCATGGAATCTGCTATCAGGGTTGCCCCTAAGCCAAACACTCAGTATGATAAGTTGAGGGCAGTTAGGATCAACTACTTGCACACCAGGAACTATGACATTGATAATATCATCTCCCTCCCTTTAGATTAATTAAATGAACTAGCTGACATAGAATTGTCAAAGGAAAGAAAGGAGCCAGAGGATTCAAAGCTATATCTTCAAATCAAAGAAGAAAGAAGACAGAAAAAAGAAAAGAGTGTACAAACATGTCCCTACTCTCTCCCTAGTTCAAGAAAGTTCTATAAAAGAGGATGTGGTTCCACAAGAACCTCAGGTAGACAAAGAAAAGGATAGGATCAACATGATCAACTACCAGAGTGCCATAGGCCTCTATCAGGCTTTTGCACTTCTTCCATTACACTTTGATTACATTGAGTTTGATTACCTCAAACAGCTTGAACTTGAGATAGTCAAAGAAAGAAAGATCACTAAGAGGAAGTTAAGGGAAGAAGCTGCTAAGTCAAGAGCCATCATCCAGAAAAGTATGAAGAACTCTGCTGATAGGCAGAGGATGATGAGCTTCTAGAAGCTGTATGGATTCTCTCAAAGGAGACTTGGTCCTATGTCTCTTTCCACCATGGATGAGCACATTAGGATGATCAAGAAGAATATTCAAAGAGGTGAACTTGTTTACTTACACTCCTCACCCAGTCAGGTCCCTCAGTAAGTAGAGATTGAGGTTGTACCATTTGAGACAACACAACCTGAATCTCTTGCTGATCCTCAGCAAGCTTCCACTTCTGATCCACAATAGGGTTCTGTCACCCCTCAATCTGACCCTGTGAGAGAGGAAAATCCAACTGAGAAAAACAAAGAAGATCAATCAGGAGTTGCGGGCCAGTCTTCTCTGTTAAAAGGTTCAAAGAGGAGAAAAAGGATGGCTTCCAAATCAAAGCCAACGTAGAAGAAGAAAGAAGCATCCATCTCCAAACCTCGGGATGAGTCAGAACATCCTGAGGATGTGCAAATAGAGGATGCTCCACCAACTCCAATTCAAGTAGCTCCTCTAGCATCACGACGACCCATCTTGTCTTGGACATACACTACAAATCTAGAAAGATGGCATGTCATCAGAGATCAAGGTATTGAAAATGTCTACACATGGCAAGATATGTTCAATCCCCCTCTGCATGATCTCTTTGACATGATAAGACACTTTGAGAGTCTAAGTGATCTGATCATCTTGTAAAGAAAGGGATGGTCATTATCCTAATGAGGACTGTTGATATCTAAAGTCTTCAAGTGTTTTAGTAGCATCAGCCTAGGGGGAGTTTGTAAGGTTTAATATAAGGCTGATTCAACCCTAATACCCAAAGTCTCTCCGACATGCATGCACAAGGGTACTGAAGTAAAATTCTTCGAAAGTTTCACACCAACATTAGAAAATATTCTAAGTGTGAAATCTTCTGAAGCGAAGACCAATATCTATTGAAGCCAAAGATGAAGTCTTCCGAAGCTTCAAAGACAAAGTCTTCCGAAGCCAACACTTGAACACAGATTTCTTCCGAAGACTTTTAGAAAACATGCTTTATCTAATGTACCTTTACATAAAGCTGGACCCCTTTTTGCTTCAACTCTGATGAGACACTAACTTTACATAAATTGGTGAAAGGTCCATGCTTTTGGTAATTGTACATTGAGGTCTTAAGTCTATAAATTTCTACTTTATGGACTTTATCCTTTTTGTAATATATTAGGATGTGAGCAATGGCATGTCATAATCACTAGTCAAAAGGCAATCTGCCTTTTGACTCTAAATTTGATTTTGTTTATTGTCTAGTAAATTGTATCCAGGTGGCCTTCAAAGTATGGCCGGCTGTAGGATGTATTATGTATCTCAAGTACTTGTAACTTTTTGATATGCTTTTGTAACATTTGTAATAGAACTTGAGAGGTAATATACAACATTCTTGAAAACCAACTACTTGTGTGTTTTGCCATCTTATTCTATCTCATATTCACTTGTGTTCTTAGTATCTTTATCAAAGGTTAACCAGTTCCCTATTTGATCTGTTAAATGTTCTTAGCAACTTTCCTCATTATGTTGTTGTGTTGTAAGTGCATACCCTTCACCTGTCTTGCACAAGGTTTAATATGCATAAATATATCAAAAGGTTACAAGTAGCAATTCATGTCATAGATTATGAGTTATGAAAGATTATAGAACACATATAGCTACAATCAAACCTTGACCAAGATGAAGATTACAAGTTTATAACGATTAGCTAAGTGTATTTGGTTCCCATGATGAACAAGTCATATGTCATCAGGAGTTGGTAATACATTGGGTTTAGCACCAAATAGGCTTGTCAAGCCATATATCTATGATGTCGCCAGACTAGCAATAGTTAATGATTATCAACATACAATATATCTCATATAAAACTTACAATAACACAAATAATCATGACAATATATAAGTATGAATTGCAAGTGCATTACAAGTATAAAACGTTTACAAGTGTAAGTTAATAAGTTTAACATGTTTCACCCCAAAATGGTGTGAAATAATATAAAAAGGGGCAAGGAAACTCACATGATATATATAAGGTGATGATAAGAATTTAAACGAGACTCTAACAATTTCTTTTACAAGTTATCTAAATGTATTGATTCGAAGATTAAATTCAATAATAAGGTTAATATTTAGACGTGAACTAGGGTTTCAATTGGAATTTAGGGGGGTTTAAATAATCAAATAAAATAAAATGATAAATCAATTATGTTTTGGTTTAATAAAGATGTAATAGTTCAATTAAGGTTGAGAATAATAATGAATGATTCAATAGTTTAAATTTATTGATTTAATACATACTAATAAGTGAATAGAAATAATTAATTTAATAATTAGTTATTTAAAGTTTAGTAAAATTATTTATTTTATAAAATTTTTAAACTTTCAAAAAGTTTTTATAAAAGTCTTATAATATCAAAGTCTTATAATAAGAATAATAGAAAATTATATTATTTTATAAGTTTCAAGAATTTAAATAAAGTTTAAGGAATAAATTTATTAACTAATTATGATATAACATTGTTAAATAAATGATTAATTAATTATTTAAATAATTATTTAAATAACTATTTGAATTACTCTTTATTTTACATGTAGATTTATAATGTTTTGAACTAATTCAATTTGAACCATAATGATATTTAAATGACTTGATTATGTTTTCTTATAACTTTGGTTAAACTTTAAAATCAATTACATTTGAAAAGTATAAGTTTTAAAAGTTATTTTATAATTGGTATCAGAGCTTTGACTTGATAATGTTTTCAATTGGTATCAGAGCTTAGGCTCTCGGTTCTCTTTCAGATCTACGCATAGACTGAATAGAATTCGATTGATCTGGTAATCAAGTTGCTAGTAGTGGATATCATTATCTCTACGTAGTAAACAACAAGAATACTCCTGTCAAACAACAAGAAAATCATCACAGATCTCATTCTGAACCTAGAAAGAACTGCTTGAACAAGTTGGACTTATCAAACATAATCAATCTTAAAATTAACTAAATCTATATTTACACAAGTTAAAATGGAATACACCTAAACCTCTTATGCTTAAACACAAATCTGAGTTTAAACAGTGGAGAATAAGGTTTAGAAATTACATCACAGGTGTAGATCCTGATTTCTGGATTTCAATATGCAAGAGTCCACACATCCTTGTTACTCTATCAGCAGATCAAGCTGCAATTTACAAGACTGCTAGAATACCCATTGAAGACTTAACTCTTGATGAAGAAGACTATAAGAAAATCAAGATTGACCTCAAAGCATACTCAATTTTGACTCAAGCACTCAAGATGGATGTGCTGAAAAGGTTGGAAAAGTATGGAACTACTAAAGCTGTTTGGAATGCACTGAAAATCATGTGTGAAGGAAGCAGTGAGGTGGCTGAAATCAACAAAGACAAGTTGGTCAATCAGTATGAAACATTTCACCACACCAAAGGAGAATCAATATCTAAACAACTGCACAGATTTGTACAGTTAGTAAATGACTTGGAAGTTATGGGAGTCACTTACAAGATTAAATAACTGAACAAGAAAATGCTTCACAGTCTCCCTGAAAGCTGGAATCAAAATGTAACCATGCTAAAAAATAGTCTTGATCTAGATAGCACCACTTTAGACATTATGATAGCCAAAATTGAAGCTTTGGAACTTGTTGAAAGAAGCAGAAATCTTGGTGGACCAAGAGTGATTGAGGCTTACAAATTTCCATTAGAATCTCATTCTGTGGAAAATGCCTTCATCACTGAGGAAGATGATTTCATCTCATCAAGAGATCAAATGACCAACACTGGGTTCATTGCAACTCCACCAATCAATCATCCATCAACTTCATCACAAGCACCTAAAGTCTCTGCTACTCCTCAAACCTCTCCTAAAGACTCAAGATCAGAAGAACAAAAGGCAACTTACAATGCCTTTGTTGCAAGCTTTGAAGACTACTTGGGAGGAAGACTCACTTATGCTCATCTAATTCAGGAAGATTTGGAGGAAATGGATCCTGATGATATGGAGGAAATGGATCTATAGTGGCAAATGGCAATGATTGCCATGAGAGCCAAGAAATTCTTCAGAAAAAGAAGAAAGCTGAGCCTGAATGAGAACACAAAACTTGGATGTGATAAATCCAAGGTGAAATGCTTCAACTGTAGCATGGCTGGCCATTTCTCGAGAGAGTGTAATGCACCCAAAAGAAACAACTATCAAAGGAACTCTCCAGGCCAATCATCATCACAGCCAAACTCAAGCTATCACACCAACAACCAACAACAGAAGTATCATCATTCTCATCATCAACAAACTTACCAGAATCAACCACAGCTGACAAACCAAGCTCATGAAAGCAGTTAGCCTTCTGCCAGTGCCCTTGTGATCAAGCAAGATGGAGTATATGATTGGAGTGTGTATGCTGAGGAAGTCAAGCCTCAATTCCAAAACCATGCTCTTATGGCTCACATCAACAATGGACCATCTCCAATGCCTACTAAGATAAAATCTAACCTTTGTAGTGAAAAATGCATTAATGAATTGCAAGGGTATAGGGAACATAACCATAAACTGGCTGAGAAAATAAAAGAAGAAAAAGTGAAGTCAGAAATAATGAAGAGAGAAATAAAAATCTTTGAAATCAAAATCAAATCTCTCATTTCGAACATAGAAAAACTACATGGTGAGAAGTACTCTCTTGCAGCTAAGAATGAGCTACTTACTGAAAAATTAGCTCAATCTAAGGCTCAACACTCTATGACTGAAGTGAATCTTGAAAAGTTTCAAATGTCTTCAGTCAAGCTGCAAGAGATGCTGGATTCCCAAAAGGATCCAAAGGACATATCAGGGATTGGGTATAATTCATCTCCTCCACAATACAATGACAACTACACTGTCATGCCTGAGTCTGTCTCACTCACTAAATCAATTGAGGCTAAAAATATGGAACCTAAATCTATAGTAAAACAGGTGACCAATCCTCAAAACAAACCTAATGTTTATATTGAAACAAATAAGGATAAAATCAAGTTAGGTCACCCAATCAAAATCAAAGAGTGCTTAGACAAGATAGTGAGTGTCATGAAACCATCAAGCCCTGTAAAAGCAATTGTCCCTTTTATAAAGTTCATACCCTCTGTGCTACAAGGTAAAAAGAAATACATCAAGTTAGTGAAACCTACTACTGACAGCAGTTCTGATAATGAGATCATATCTCAAAACAATTCAAGCAAATCAGAAAAGGTTTCA
>BJCM01211975.1:0-20748 GCA_018326385.1 Flaveria bidentis
AAAGTTGGTAACTTGTACTATCATAAAAGGTGAACAGTAGAATAAAGTATGGTCAACTACATGGCTCTTTAGGAAGAAGCCATGCAGTATCAGAGGTCTGCAGCGGAGTGTCAGAGACCATACTTGTGTCCACTGGTTCATAGCAGTGTCTTCTGAAGGTTAAATGGCTTCGGAAGAGTAAGTACTTCCGAAGCCACTTATACCTCGGAAGAGGCCGCTTCTTTGAAGGCTTGGAGACATCTTCTTTTCATCATACTTCGGAAGTGGTCTTCAGGTTTTTCTTCTAAGACTTGATCTTCGGAAGCATGCTCTTGACTTTGAAAGTAGAGTTCTGTCTTCGGAAGTTGATCTTTTACTTTGTCTTTGGAAGAACTCTACAACCTTCGAAAGTTCCATGCTAAGCATCGAAAGCCCTTGCATGTAGTACCAAAATTGTCTAAGTGAATTGGTTTTGGTTGCACTAGCCTTCTTCTTGATCAAACATCTACATCGGCTGCCAACAACTTCAACACCATTCGATTCAATGTTGACAGTTGTTCATCAACTCCACTGGAGGGTAGAGGAGATCCAGTAATGAATGTGGTGTGGGAAGAGGGACCGGCTTGGTGGCTAGTGGTGGTGGTGGTTTAAGTGGTGAATACGGGTGGTGGTATATGTGTGGGTGGTGATGGGTAAGTTATAGTGGTGGTGGAAGTAGTGTGAGTAGGTGGTGGAGTGGATGTGGTAGTGGTGGTGGGTGAGGTGGTAGTAGTGGTGGTGGTAGCTGTGGTAGAGGGTGAGGGAGTAGTAGTAGTGGTGGATATGGTGGCAATGGTGGTGGAGGTAGGATTAGCGTGAACCTCCGTCTTTTTGGCTTCATCCCATGGGGCTGAGCCATCCTCTTATTCATCGAACCCCTGGAGGAGGATGCTCCCCCTGGGATCTTGAGCTGGTCTTGGGTATAAGTGGGGTCTTTAGTAATCTCCCCAGACGAAGCTTGGCATCCTTCAACCGCCTCTATCCCATGCCTGGTGGTAACCACCCTGCTGCCCACAGTCCTGGTCAATGGCTCCTCATCACTATCCTCCTCCCCATTAGGGGGACAGGAATCCTGATGGAAACTGGCTAAGGTGGCATCTCCATGAGTGGGTGGTGGAGGTGTAACGTGTGAGGAGGTTGCCCTGGATGAAGTGGGGCCAGAGTCTCCACCATCGCCACTGTCATCATCATCAGAGTCATTAGATGGAAGAGCAATCTGCTCAACATCTGAGTCACTCTCCTCGTGACGCCACTTATGCCTTGCCGGCGCCACGTAATCCTCTCGGGCTAGGTGCCCGAACAGTCTCCTCACAAGGGGCTTAACCTGCTTTCCCCTCTACACTTTCATGCGACCCAATGTGTTGTCATCCATCACCTCAAGTACCACCGCGTCCTCCTTCTCCTTAGGTAGCTGGTGGAGCTTCTGATCAATGATCATCTGCACGAAGCGAGGATACATATAGAATCCCTCCTTCCCCTTCGCCTCAATGTTCTCCACCAAGTAGGTGAAGATCATCTGGGAGAAGCTGAACGAGTGGTTCAGCCCCAACGCTACGTAGGCGTTCTGTATCTGGTCCGATAACTCATCGAAGCCTCCTTTCCTGGAGGCTATGCACTTAAGCAGCACATGTGTCAAGTACCTGAATTAGGGGCACAGGTTGCTCTTGTTGAGCACACCTGTGGTGATGTCCCCCGAGTACTTGGCACGTAGAAAGCAGCCACGTATTGTTAGTGGATACAAGCGGGTCGAGCAGTCAGTATCATCTCCAAACTCTAATACTATCTTGAGATCCTCCTCTGTTATCCCTATGGTATGACCGAAGTGGGGCTCTGCGGTCCTATCAACGACCGTGCCTTCCCAGAATGCCTGCTGAAGGGATCGGTATGGTGTGAACGGTGTCGAAATGGCATGGAAGATCCTCGACCTCCATAGAAAAGTAATAATGCTAGAGAAATCTGCAGCATTCCTGGAGGTGAGATCAAGATGAGCACAAATATTGTGCTTAGTGCTCATGGGCCAACGACTCGTCATCTGTCACATAATGCAAATAAACATTAGTGTGTGTCAATGTGTAACAATTTGAATCACTTAACTTGAAATCTTCTGTTTTGTCACGCGAATGAACTGTGGGACTAAGATTTAGTTATGCGATTGAGCTCTTCCGTACGACTGAGCATGCGACTGGGGTCAGTCGTATGCTATCTCATGCGTTTACCCCAGTCATGCGACTGAACTCATATGCATGGTGCAGTCGTGCGATTTGGCCATTCGCCCATCTCAGTTGTGCCACTAAAGTTCATTAGGGTGTCCATTCGCATGATAGACTATCTGTTCCATTCAAATTCAAACTTTGAGCAAAATTGAATGTCAGACATCATGGTTTGGCTCATTAGACTCGTAAATGTCCGATATAACACCCAACAACCTTTAATTTAACAATGTACTTAGTTTAATTAGTTTCTTAGGCAAACTAAGTCTCGGTTTTAGGGTTCAATTCAGTCGGTTTAGGGCATGAATCAATGGACATATGAGTGGATTGCACCGCACATTACCTGTGTAATAACTAGAAATCATCAGTATGCAATAATCAATGGTCTAGAGTGGTCAATTGAAAATTTGGGCAGAGTAACGGTAGAGTCGTGCGATTTGGGGGTGATTTGGGAGTAATGAATGGCTGCGACTCACTCCCCCTCTATTTATACTAGGGTTTCCTTGAGTCATGCGACTGAGCCTAGTCGCATAGCTGATTCGTGTGACTGAAGATCAGTCATGCGACTAGCACAGTCGGTCACCTTCAGTCGTTCGACTAGAAGTCAGTCGTGCGACTATGTCATTCGGTCACCTTCATCCATGTGATTGGTTCATTTTTGTGATCCAATCATGTGATTTTACTCATGCTTATGGTCCAATCGCACGTCTGGCCCATACGTGTGGGTTAATTGGGCGATTGGGCTCATTCGTACAGGCCAATCGTAAGACTGGTCCATACTCATCGTCTAGTTGTGTGAATGGATCATACTCATGATTTTGACTTTATGACCATTTGACACTTAATCCCTTTTAACTTTTGATTAAACATTTTGAGCATTCGATCATCTCAGACATGATCTTTTTAACTTAGACAACTTATGATCACCTCAGATGTGATCCTTACTCATTTGACATTTGAAAACATGTGTGATCACCTCAGACGTGATCATTTTAAGTGATTACATCCCAGATCGAGTTCTGATGCTTAGTCCGACATTGACTCACTAATTTTACTCAATACAACTAACTTAAATAACTAGAAATTTAATACAAACCTAGAAACATTATCTTGAGATTTTTTTATTTATTTTTTATTTTTTTTATTTTCAATTTTTTTTGAGGTTAAAATCTTAAGATAGGCATCTATCAGATTTTTTCATCAGAGTAGTGTAGCGTTAAGTTACTTTGATCATAGCTGGAACAATTCAGTTTGGAATCATACAGGTTTCTCAAGTCATTTAGGACATGTTACTAAAATCTTTTGATGCTAGATTATTGTTTTCATCGAGAGTCATTTGCTAGTTTAGGAAATCATACTAGAGCAACCAGATGCACATAGTGATTTAAATTTTCAAGAATTGCAGCTCACTATGATTGTCAGTATACTTGTCCACTTAAATCCATACACAGATTTTTGACACCCATTGGTGATGATTTAAGGTTTATTATTTCAACTAGCATTTGTGTATCTCACACTTATATGGTAATCAACATTCCTCAGGAGATTTTTGGGCAGTTTACGGGTATATTGACTAGAAGAAACTATTCTAAGAGCTTTCAAAGAGATGCAAAGCCTAAGGTCAGTGCCACCGCGCAACAAAGAGGCGCAAACAATAGTGAATTCTAGAAAATTTAGGTTGTGCTTATCCTCAGGTCAGTGCCACCGCACAGCAGAGAGGCACATGACCTATCTTCTTGTTTGAGCAAGTATTTTTTTCTTTTAGCACAGATCGCACCAACAACCAAGGTTATTAGTTTGATTGCATTTTGCTATTTTTATGTGATTTGCTCAATTTTTGGTCATCCGCACACATTTGTGGCGTTTATTTTGCTCCTCACCCCTTATTGGAACTTCGTTGATTGTGTTAACCAGGGATAAGATGATAACCCACAGCTAGTTGAACAACTTAGTTTGACCTTGGAATCACCAATAAGGTCTACTCATTTATTGTGTTGAATCTACCGACACATCATGTAGTGGTCTAGCAACCTCTAGATCTACTTTCAATGTGTTATCTTAGAAACAGCTAGTTTTACTATCATTTTTCCTTTTATATTGCGTAGACTTTCCAGACTTATATTTCGAATTTTGCATCTTTAACAGTGAATTTATTTAGAGTCTCAAATTTTTTGTTCCCGTGCACTATCATTTTCCAAATACTTTGAATTAGTATCACAAATACAATCTTATTTCTTTTCACTATCACTGTCCTCCTCCCTCGTTTTTTTTGTTAACTTAACCTATAGTCGGACAAATAAAACACTAAAATTAATTAAATAAAATAAAATAAAATATAAGAAAATTGGACTCGACACATCGGACTAAACATGTTTGTCTTCTAGAATGACATCACTTTTCTTTTTAACATCGTTGACCTCTAACAAACATAGAAAAGGTGGTTTATCAAAGGCCTTTGTGTAGAGGTCAGCGCGTTGGAAATCCGTATTTATTTTAACATCGATTTGATTCTTTTCAAAACAATCACGTATAAAGTGATATTTAATGCCGATGTGTTTGGCCTAGGATGTTGGACCGGATTTTTAGTAACAGCTATTGCCGCAGAAATATCAACAAATATAGAGCTGTTAGAAAATTTCAAACCGTAGTCCCGCATCTACTGTTGAATCCAAATGATTTGAGAACAGCAGCTTGTCGCAGCAATATAAGCTTCACAAGTTGACAAGGCAACTGATGTCCGCTTTTTACACTGCCACGTGACTAATCTTCTCCCAAAGAATTGACAACCTACTGAAGTGGATTTGTAGTTCATTTTCCAGCCACCATAATCCGAGTCACTGTACGCAGTCAGCTCAACATCATCATCATGAGGATGCCACAACCCAAGTGTTGGTGTATCCTTTAGATAACAAAATATCCTCTTGACCCCTATAAGATGGTTAACTTTTGGTTTCACCTGATATCTTGAACAAAGACACATCACGTACATGATATCAGGTCTTGAGGCAGTGAGGTACATGAGGGATCCAATTATTCCCCGGTACATGGTGGCATCAACCAAATCATTATTCTCGTCGGGTGCTACATCATGGTTTGTAGCAAGTGGAGTTCAAGCTGCGGAAGCATTCTCCATGTCAAACCGACTGAGAATTTCCCCTATATACTTGGTCTGATGTAGAAATATCCCCTTTGGTGTTTGATCTACCTGTAACACGAGAAAGAACTTCATCTCTCCCATGGCACTCATTTCAAATTTTGCCTTAATTACTGCTTCAAATTCTTTACATAAGACTTTGTTCTTGGAGCCGAAGATTATGTCATCCACAAATTCTTTACATAAGACTTGATGAAGCCCGTAGAGAGCCTTATCCAGTTTGTAAACTCTATCCCGATGATATGGATCCTCAAATCCTTCAGGTTGACTGACATACACTGTTTCCCAGATTTCACCATGAAAAAATGCACTCTTTACATCCAGTTGATAGACTTTGATCTTCATGTAAGAGGCATAGGTTAGGATGATACGGATGGCTTCCATTCTCGCCATAGGTGCAAATACTTCATTGTAATCAAATCCCTTGACTTGTCGAAATCCTTGAACTACAAGTCGTGCTTTATTCCTGATTATGACTCCTTGGTCATCTTTCTTGCATTTCAAGACCCACTTGGTGCCAATGACCTTAGCACCTTTTGGTCTATCTACTAGTGTCCATACACCTAACTTCTGAATGGTTAGGCAATTCACCTTGTGAACCAGATGATGTTGAGTCTTGTGATAGTGTGTTTAAGACATCATACATCATTTTGGTTGCTAAGACATCATCAGAAGAGGAGAGAGGTATGTTTAAGGACTTGAAGAATCCATCATAATCAAAAAAGAATATGGGTCCTTTTCCAGCAGGAGGGGTGGTGTATCTCTAAACGTCCACATTACACCACACTTCTACTTGACCCATTGAGTTGTTGTAAACTCTCTTATTCGGTATGTTGTATCCTAGAAAGATTCCCTCTTCAGCCTTCTCGTTGAACTTGCCTTCCTGAGTTTTCTATAATAGGGTGCATGGTGCGCCAAACGGTTCGAGATACTCTAGATTTGGTTTACATCATTGAACTAACTCGTAACACGTCTTGCCATGGCGTTTTACTACCAGAACTCGACTTAACGTGTAACACGCATTGGCAACTTCCTCATTCCAAAATTCGATAGGCAGTTTCGAGTCTGCTATCATTGTCCGTGTTATCTTTATTAAGCTAGGATTCTTTCTCTCAGCAACTCCGTTCATCTGAGGAGTGTAGGCGGAAGTGAACTGGTGCACAATTCCCTTTTCTTTGCAGAAAGCCTCCATCCATTGGTTCTTGAACTCGGTTTCGTTGTCTGAGCGTACTTGTCTTACCTTCAGCTTGTAGAGTGACTCCAGTGTAGTTATTAATTCTTTGAATGACTCAAATGTTTTTGATTTTGATTTCAGAAACATCATCCAAGAGAATCTTGAGTAGTCATCTGTAACTACTTAGCAGTACAAGTCGCCTGCTATGCTTCTTGTACTGACTGGACCAAACAGATCCATGTGAAGAAGCTTAAGAGACACTTCAATGGAATAAACCTTCTTTTTCTTATGAGACTTCTTCGTTTGTTTTCCTTTCTTGCAAGCGACAAAAAAATCTGGGAGTTGGAAGTTTTTGATGTTTACTCCACGCACTAGATCATTTTGGATCAAGTGATTCATCTTCCATGGATTGATGTGTCCTATTCACCTATGCCAGGAGATAGAATCCTTCTCAGTAGCTCTTGACAAGAAGCACTGAAATTGATGATCCGTTGTGGAGGCCTTTGATAGATCCAAGAAATAAAGGTCATTATATCTTGAAGTAGACATTAAGACTTGGTCCTCCGGGATCACATAGTCCTTTTTCAGGACATAGCACTTCTTATTGTCGCATACTTCCTTAAATCCTTTGTCACATATCTGGGATACAGAAAGTAAGTTGTTTTAAAGTTGTTGAACATAGTTTACCTTATCAAACTTCACTTTCTGGTTCCCTACTTCCCCTTGAGTTGTGATGTAAACTCCTTTGTTTCCTGCAAAAGAAACATGACCTTCTTTAATTTGTTGACGTTTGACAGGAGTGCCCGTTTTCCAGTCATGTGCCTTGATGCTCCGCTATCCAGTACGAGTCAAGAACAGAAGAAGGGGATCGCCACAATCAAGAAGCAAGCTAAAAGCTATATGATCCAAGTGTTAGTATCAGCACTATAGCGAACACCCTACACATTCAATAGAAATTATTAGTTGAGGTTAGGGACCCAATCCTTAACTGGCTTGGGTGATCCAGAGGTATCACACATCATAAATTCTACCCATTGACCTTTTAATGGTGAGGGAAGATCTTTTTTCTTCTTGTTCTCAATTTCAGATACAAGGATGGACTTCTTTTTCCATAAACCAGTTTTATGTAAGGCATGTTTGTGATAAACTGACAACTTGCTAATGGGTTAAATTTTGGGTTCACTGACTCCTTTTGGTGGAGTCATGGAGCTTCTTTTGGATGAGCTCTGTTTAGTGTCAAAAAGTTCAACTCTTTTTCTTGGAGTCTGATAATAAGGACAGTAAGACGTGATGTGTCCATACTTTCCACAGTTGTAGCAAGATCTACTTTTGACATGTTGGTGTAACTGCTTCTGTGGAGAAGTGTGTTACACACATGTGACTTTATTCTGTTTTTGTTTTAACACTTGTTATTTAGAGATATTCACTTGTTTAACATCATTTGTAGTTTTAACCTTTTCAACTTCTTTACCTTTTTGTTTATCTGGACTTAGACATGAAGCATGTGTTTGGTTAACTTGTTTGGTTTTTTTGGGTTCAGAAATAGACGTGGTTGACCTAGACTTTTCCTTAACCCTCTCAAATTTTTCATCCAGACTAGAAATAGGAATTTTACCTTTTAAATTTGAAGTGGTCTACTTTTGTTTAGTGCCAGATTCAATAGTTTGACATGTGGAATCGGGATCACCTACGAGAGGAGTAGACACCACATGATCCTTGATTGGGTTGTTATTTATTGGTTTGCTTTTGGTATTCAACAAGGTCTCATGTGGTGGTGGAACCACTTTATAACCCAAACCTTCCCTATTGTTGCGTTCTCTCACTAAGTGTTGGACATTGTGAGAAGAACTTGTCCAACTATGTAGTTTTTACGAATTTACTTCTACTTCCAAAACTGCATTTTGTTTCTTAGTGTCTTCTAGGGAGTTTAAATAGAACTTAATGTCATTAGCTTGGTTAAAAGCCACAACTTCAGTTTCCCTAAGTTGTTTATTCAAAAGTTCTATCTTTTCTTTATAACTGTGCTCATTTTGTTTTAAAATTCTATTTGCTTCTATGCACAGTTGTCGATCATTTACTAAGCTATCATTATGATCTAATAACCTAGAAAATTTTAAGTCTATGCTTTCCCTAAATTTATTACATTCAATGCATGCATGACTATTAAATAATTGGTCTGTGGTACTTACCTGAGAGGTTGTGGTTAAGTCAGCCATCATAGCAGAGTCAGACTTCTCCGGTGCTAGTGATTTAGAACATTTTGTGAGTCAGAATTCTTCAGGCAGGTGATTGACCACATTTTCAGTTTCTTCATTGTTTGACATCACAAGTTCCACTGCAATATCACCTTCGCTTGCTGAGTCGTCATCTAGATCCTCAACACTAGCAATGTTGGATTCTCCTGGAGACACAAACCAAAAGCTCCAATCTTTTCCTTCGTCATTATGAGCAGTCAAGGATTTAGGATCCTTGCTTGAAGGAGTAGGACTACTTGTGGTTTTATCCTGATGATTGAAGGATGAAAATTGATTCCCATTTCCTGTCTTCTTAGGCTTCACACAGTCACGTTTGAAGTACCCCTTTTCGCCACAGTTGAAGCAGGTAACTTTGGTCTTGTCAAAACCAAAAGTTGTGTCCTTAGTAGCAATCATGTTCTGTCCGGTCTTCTTGAAAAACTTCTTAGCTCTCCGGACAGCACTTGCTAAGGCCCACATGATTTCCATTCTCCCCAGCTCTGTCTCGTCTACCTGCTCGTAGTCCTCACCTGCCAGATGGCGGTTCCCAATTTTCCCAGCAACTAGTCCGTCATAAGAGTGAACGACAGCTGCTAAAAGATCCATGTGCTCCTTTGCTACCTCCACTGTCACATTCCCGAGATTCTCGGTCTTTAGTTTTGTAGCATTGGATTCAAGTGCTTTGTATTGGGGACAAGATGACCCTGACGTGTCAGATCCTAAAGTGGTAACTTGAGATGGAGCAGCTGAACTTGAAACAAATGCCATTTGAAATGGTGCTCTAGAAGTTTTGGCTTGTGGAGTTGAGTTGTACAGTGATGGAATCTGATCATATGAAGACTTTTGGGCCCTGTACTTCATCCTCAACTCTTCCTCTCTTACTATCAGAATGAAATCGTTGATATCCAACTTTGATAGCATATCATTCTATCTGAGGTTGGATACAAAGGAAACCCACTTCTCTAGCATCCCATCTACAAGGTTTGACACCTTCTCTTCCATAGACGTTGTGACTCCATGAGTGTGCAGCTCACTAATCAAGTGGTAGAACCGATCGATGACATCATCCAAACTCTCCTTACCTATTGACGAGAAGTTGTCGAACTCCTTCTTCAACGCTTTAGCCTTTAGAGCTTTTAATGATGCATTCCTGTCATATCGTTTTTCTAATGCATCCCATAGTTTCTTAGCTTGCTTATTCTCAGAAAATTGATGAAAGATGTCCTTAGGAATTGACTGAGTTAGCAATGTATATACTTTCTTCTCAGCATTGTACTTTACCTTTTGGCCATCAGTCATGCTGCCTAAGGTAAGTTTGACTCCATCTGCACCTACAGGCATGTTGTACCCCATCTCTCTCGACTCCCACATATTGGGATCTATCCATTCAAGTAGATCTCGAATCTTTGCTTCCATTGTGGGTAATCATCTAACGTGATTAGCTTAGGGGGTTTATTATGATTTCCCACTTTATTTTACAGAAGTAATAGACTCTAGATCCTTGAATCCCTCCTTACGGTGAACACTGAATATTGATCTTCCATTACTATCATCTTTGAACTTTAGAACAACCTGTTTTTACTTGTGCGAATGAATGATTGCGATTGGACAACTCGTGTGATTGAACAATGCGAATGGCTCAGACGTGTGAATGATTCAATGCTGATGGCTCACTCGTGCGAATGGACAAGTGCAGATGAACAATGCGACTGGGCAGTTCAGTCGTACGAATGGAGGAACGATTGATTTCAATCATGCGTATGAAGGATAAGGATGGATTCAGTCGTGTGATTGAGTCAATCGTGTGACTGAAGCTGTTGACTTTTGAGAATTCGAAGGTTTAAGGTATTTTGACGCAAAAACACGACTTTCTCAAGAACCCTAACTTCTGTATGCTGGAAAAACATTAACTTTTTTACCTGGAGACGTCTAAAACACGGTTTGACACTAAACAATTGCGTTTTTCAATGGAAAACACGATTTTTATGTCAAAATTGATTGAATCACACATAAATTTAGAGCCAAGGCACTGATACCACTTGTTAGGACCGTGTACGGGATGGAGTACTAACTGATTTACGTGTATACCAACTCAAATAGTGCGGAATCCTATTTGATTGGCGATCCAATCAGTGAGAACGCACGTAGAATCGATCTTAGGTTGAATCTAAACGTTAAGAACGATTACAAACCGATTTAGTGCGATCTATGAACTTGGAACAGGTTCTATCAGGTCTCTGGATGGCTAGGGTACGATTTAGTACGCAGGGATTAGAATAGTTGCGTTTTTCCACAAATTAAGTGGTATTTATAGGTTAGGGTTTCTCATTCGTGCGACTGAACCATTAGCATGGTTCAGTTGTGCGACTGAGTCATGCTGTTGATCCATCCGCACGACTGAGTGTTCAGTCTTGCGACTGAGTCAATCTCTTGTTACAAACATGCGACTGATCGAGTCTCCTGGCTCAGTCGTGCGATTGGTTCATTAGCATGAAGTTATTCATGCGGATGGTCCATTAGCAAGGGCCATTCGCATAAGAACTTCACATGACTAAGTTTAAACATATTTCTCAACCATTCTTGATTAAGAACTATGTAAACAACCACAAAACTATATAGATAGTTCAATCATACGTTATCAAACATTAAGCAATGAAATATTTAACATTATAAGCATAACCACAAAATATATTTCATTCAGTACTTCTATTACATATATGAAAGACATTTTACATTTGAGCTCCTAAACTAGGTACACATGTATCTACAAAACAGGATGGCCCATCCCTATGGCAAGAAGGGTAAGAGACAGAAGATTACCCTGATGACTTCTTCCACTACCACAGCCACCACCACTACCACACCCACTACCACCTCTACAGCCACTGATAGTCCCACCACCACTCATACACTCACATCCACCTCACCCATAATACGCAACACATCTTCAACACAATCCACTTCCATTCCTACTCCCATCTAAACCATATCCACCACTACACCCACTACTCACCAAGCCAGCACATCCACCCAATTTCCACCTACACTGGGCTCTACTCTTCCCACTGTTGGGTTAGAGGAATAGCCGACGAGTCTCAACAGACTAGTGCTAAAGCTGCTAGCCACAGATGAGCTGAGGCCAACCAAATGAACCAGCAGGTAGTGGTCAATACCACCGAAGGCAAGCAAATTTCTCAGCTGACCGAGAAGAATGCTGCTCACGATAGAGCATTAGTTCGAGCTCACCATACACTAACGGCTCAAAATGAGATTGTGATGGCTTCTATGAAGAGGATTAAAGGGTTGGAGAAGAAGAACAAAAAGCTGATGTTGAGGTTGAAGGGATCTAAGGGTAAGCCCCTAAAGATTAAAGATGATGGTGATGATAGTGGAGATGATGATGATGAGCTTACAGATGATGACTCAGAAGAAGATGATGAGGAGGAGGAAGCGGGACCAAGTGGAAAGGGTAAGGGAGATGATAAGGATGATGATGATGATCAAAAAGGTGATGCATCTGCATCAGCCTCAACTCAAGCAGCTCAGGAGAGGCGCTCCAAAAGAGTCGCATCCTCTGCAGTTCCAGCTGAGGAGACACATGATTAGGGCAAAGGCAAAGCTCTAAAAGCTGATAATTATGATGTTCTTCCCCTTTATCAAGTCAAGACTCAGCTAACTATAATTCTTGACTTGCAAGGGATTGTTAGGAGGTCAGTGAGCTACACTCCAGAAGAAGGATAAATCATTTATGACCTGACTGACGAGCAGCTCACAGAGATGTTTAGACTGGATCCAGATAAGCTAGTTAAAGATGCTCGAGAAGTTGATGTTTTGAGTGATACTTTTGGTAGTGATACTTTTGAGAAGTTGGAGGAGATGGAGAAAGAAAAAGAAAAGGATGAAAGTAAAGCCCAAGCTTTAGATGCTAATGTTGATATTAAGAAGGCTGAATGGGCAGCGTGTTTTGCAGAAATGAAAGCCCAACGCACACCTCCAAAGTTAAATGCCTACACCAGACTTTACCGAGTCAAGAGACATCAGAAAGTGTCAGGCAAGATCATCGTGTAGGCCTATTTTGAAGACTTGGATGTCTATGATGTGAAAAGAGAGGAGGGGATTGAGTACTTCAAATATCCACATGATCTGAAGACTCTTCCTAGTTTTGAGCTAAATAGATTGGCGTATTTAGACCTTTTGTATGCTAACCCGAGGAAGATGTCGGGATGGTTTGAGACAACTCTAAAGAAAGAATACCACAGCAGATGGGTAAACTTCAGACCTCAATAACCTAAGAGGTTCATTCATATGTCTGAAGTTGACCCTATATCTGGAAGGTCTAAAGTAATGTTGAAGTAGAGTCCCCCATGCACAATGTCTAAGATTCCCTTACGGGAGATGCATCAGGACTTAACTCCACACTTCAAATGGTGGTATTATGATTGGAGGAAGGGGGAAGCAGTCATAGTATTGAACAAAGATGGAAAGATTGAGACTATCCAGGTATTTGACATAATGTGGCTTACCAACTTGTCTGCTGAAGATGTCAACACTTTATACAAGTGGCCACTGTTCTATAACACGCAAGATATTGTACAAGCTCTACTGTTCCAACATGTTATACGACTCTGCTTTGCATTCGAGATACACACAGGAGTCACCAGAGAAGAGAAGTACAAGAAATTTCAAGAGCATGTGAAGAATGTTAGACAATAGGCTAAACTAGGTCTAAGGGGGAGTTTGTTGATACATCATGTACCTAGTTTATATTCTTAATGTAATAGTCTTTCATTTCTTACACAGATGTAATGTGAATTCTTAATGAAATATAATATGCTTCTTGATGTTTATTTGTTTTTGAATATTTCATATTATTATTGTATTTGGTAGAATTCATATGTATGAACATCTTATATGGCTTTGAGGTTGTTGTACATAGTTATTAGTCAATAAGAATTAAGTAATGTGTTGAACCTAGTCCGGTGATTATTCAAGCTAATGGACCATACTTATAGACCATACGCATGAATGAATCATACATATGGACTAGTCGCACGACTGAACCAGGAGACTGGATCAGTCGTATGAATTAGACATAAGATTGATTTAGTCGCACGACTGAACATTCAATCATATGTATGAATCATCCGCATGAGTCAGTCGCACGACTGAACCATGCTAATGGTGCAGTCGTATGAATGAAAACTACAAACCTATAAATACCACATAATTTGTGGAAAAATAGAGACTTCGAATATTTACAAACCTAGTCGTCCAGAGCATCCTAAACAGCCAATTCAACTTCAAAGTTTGTTCCTGATCGATTTCTAATCAATTCGTAACGTTTGTATCATCGTTAGATCGATTAGGTTGTCATTCTCACTTACTTGATTGCCAATCAAATAGGATTCCACACTATTTGATCTAGTCTCACACAGAATTCATTAGTACTCCATACAAAAATGGTCCTAACAAAGATCTTCCGAATGAAGAAGTTTTAAAGCTTTAGATATAGATTTAATATATCATCAAATGCTTTTCTGAGGCTAAAAAATCTTAGAATATAAGATTGACCTTGGAGGAATTTTCCTTCGGAAGATACTTAAGACATTTTCCAAGGGTTAATTCTCTTTGGAAGAACTTATACTTAACTAATTTTGAAGAAACACCTTTTGTTATAGGGCTTAGATTGTTTTGACAGAGACTAGAAACATTTTGAAATGGTTTTCAAATGAGATAGACTAATCAATGTTTATTATCCTAATACCCGTAATAAGATACTTAATTTTTTGTTCATCAAATTCTTTGGTGAAAAAATTAGAATATCGTTTATTTGAGTCAACTTTAATTAGTTTGATCTATTAGGATCTGGTATTTGAATGAAACACCAACCGACTAACGTGTTAAACCAAACCAAATAGTCCGGAATACTATTTGATTGGCGATCCAATCAGTGAGAACGCACGTAGAAACAATAACGTATGGAATCTAACGTCATGAATCGATTAGGAATCGATCTACGGCGTTCTATGAACTTGGAGTACGAACTTAGAGGCTTCTGGATGGCTAGGGTACATCTAGAGTCGAAGTGGATTCAATCTCCCTTTTTTTCATGAATTGGGTGGTATTTATAGGTTAGGGTTGCTCATTCGGGCGACTAAACCATCAACATAGTTCATTCGTGCGATTAAGCCATGCGGTTGATCCATTCGCACGACTGAGTGTTCAGCCGTGCGACTGAGTCAATCTCATGTTATAATCATACGACTGATCCAGTCTCCTGGTTCAGTCGTGCGACTGAGTCATTCGTATGAAGTTGTTCATGTGTATTGTCCATTAGCATGGACCATTCAAATGATGACTTCATGTTATTAAGTTTGAATGTATTAATTGTCATAACATTATTTATATTAATTCAAACAACCACAAACCTATATAATCAAGTCAATATCCGTTAAACAACTCATTAATGAAATATTAAACATTTTAAACACAACCAACCATTTGTATTTCATTAAGTACCCAACGATTACATAAGTGTAAGACAATAAATACATACTATATTTAGATCAGAATCTAGGTACATATGTATCAACAAACTCCCCCTTGGACCTAGATCTATCTAATGTCTTACCTTCTTCATAACCTCTTCATACTTCTTGTACTTCTCCTCTCTTGTGACTCCTGCGTGTATCTCAAACACAAAGCAGAGTCGTATCACATTTTGGAATTGGAGGACTAGTACAATATCTTGCATGTCAAAGAATAGTGGCCACTTGTATAATGTGTATACATCATCAGCAGACAAGTTAGTGAGCCACATCGGGTCAAATACCCTGATAGTATCGATTCTACCCTCTTTGTTCAGAACTATGACCGCCTCCCCTGTTCTCCAATCATAGTACCACCATTTGAAGTGTGGAGTGAAGTCATGTGGTATTTCCCTAAAAGGAATTCTTGACATTGTTCTTGGGGGACTCCACTTCAGCACTATCTTGGGCTTTCCAGTTATGGGATCAACTTCAGAACGTCTAATAACCCTCGTAGGTTGTTGAGGTTTGAAGTTGACCCACCTGGTGTGGTACTCTTTTTCAGGGCAGCCTCAAACCAGCCTGACATCTTCCTCGGGTCAACATATAGTAGCTTCAATTTAGCCAGCTGGTTGAGCTTAAAACCAGGTAGAGACTTTAGATCATGAGGAATCTAAAGTACTCAATACCCTTCTCTCTCTTTACCGCGTATACGTTAAGATCATCAAAATGAGCCCACACGATAATCTTGCCTGACACCTTGTGATGTTTCTTCACTTTATAGAGCTTGGTGTAGACAACTTGGGCTTGTTCTTCAATCTTCTCAGATTCTTGCTCCATCTGATCCAATATCTCGAATGTATCACTAACTAGAGAATCACCCAGATTGGGGACCACATTTCCCTCTTTGTCAGTGTACTCAAGATAATGCTCTGCTGTGACGTCCTCGATCTCTATGTCATCAATGTCGTTCAGCTCATCGTCATTGTCCTTTTCAAAAGTTGGAGCGTCTTTTACAATTTCATCGGGATTGAGCTTGAACATTTCGGCAATTTGTTCGTCAGTGAGGTTGTGAATTATTTCCCCTTCTTCAGGGGTGTAACTCACTGATCTCCTGACAATCCCTTATAGATCAAGAATCATGGTTAGTTGAGTCTTGACCTGCTGAAGGGGTTCAGCATCGTATTTGTCCCTTTGAAACTGTGGATAATTTAAACATTCAACACATCAAACATTAGTTAATAATCAAGGCATAACCATAATAATCAAAACATAACTATTTACATATAAATATGTATTTCATTAATTTCATACATGATCCAAATACAAAAGATTTTAAATAACAATAAAACATCTAAGCATTACTCTTGTCCTGGATCTTGTGTTCTTCTTCTGTCGGAGCTGATGTCGAGGCACCCGGATCTTGAGTCTTTTTGGTCCGCCTCTCACTGCCTTCCTGTGCACCCGAAGCAGATGAGTCATCATCATCATCATCAACATCTGTATCACCAAGGTGATCGTCAACATCATCATCATCATCACTTTCATCATCATCAGTCTTATCTTCTCCATCTCCTTCTCCGATCTTTAAGGGCTCGTCTCTTGATCCTTTCAGCTTTAGCAGGATAGACTTGTTTGCAGCCTCTAGCTCCTCAATCTTCTTGTCATGCTGCTCCTGGAGCTGAGACATCTGCTGAGCCTACTGATCAATCAGTCGAGCCTACTGAGATTGTGCCGTAGTCAGGTCTATAAGTTGTCGTATTTGCGTGCTCTTCTCCTCATCTGCAGCTAACAGCCTCAGCACCATACGTTTGAGTGCTGAGAGTTATTCCTCTACCCCACTGGGAGTAAGAGGTGATCCTGATGAATATCGGGTGAAAGAAGATGGTGCTGCAGGATGGCTAGTGGTGGTGGTGACAGTAGTGAAGATTGGGGATAGTATAGGTGAAGGTGCTGGTGGTGTGGGTGTGGAAGATATGGTGAATATAGGTGAAGATGGTGGTGGTGTGGTGGTGGCTGTGGTAGTAGCTGTGGTGGTGGCTGTGGTGGTAGTTGTGGTGGTGATGAAGGTGAGTCTGCGCTTCTTCTTCTTCATGCCATGTGGCTAAGCCATCCTCTTCTTCCTCGATCCTGTCGAGGAGGATGCTCCCCCTAGAACACTGCATGGTGGATCGGGAGCATATGTAGGGTCAGCAGCAGTCTCTCTCGATCCACCGGGGCGTTCACCAACCTCCCGGAGCCCACGTTCTGTGGGAACGACTTTACTTCCCACAGTCCGAGTTAGTGGCTCCTCATCCGATGCCTCCTCTTCCTCACCAGGTATGAAACCCTGGTGAAACCCAGCAGACTCTGCCATATCTCCAGTGGGGGCAGATACCGGAGATGCACTATCAGTAGTGGTGCCCCTTGGTCGAGTGGACAAGGTATCTCCAGCATCCCCGCTATCGTCATCATTGGAATCATCATCTGGTAGCTGCAGCTGCTCTACTTCAGAGTCACTGTGAACTTGACGCCATTTACGCCTAGCAGGCGCCACGTAATCCTCCTGGGCCAGATGCCCAAATAATCTCCTCACAGGGGGCTTAACCTGCTTCTCCCTATAGACCTTCATCCTACCCAAAGTTGTATCGTCCATCACCTCGAGTACAACTGCATCCTCCTTCTCCTTCGGCAAGGAAGGGAGCTTCTTATCGATGATCATCTGCATAAATCGAGGGTACATGCAGAAGCCCTCCTTCCCTTTCCCCTTTATGTTCTCCACCAAGTAGGTGAAGACCATCCTGGAGAAGTTGAACGGGTGGTTCAGCACCAATGCAACACATGTGTTCTGGATCTGATCGGAGAGCTCATCAAAACCTCCCTTCCGAGACGCTATACACTTTAGCAGAATGTGCGTGAGGTACTTGAACTGGGGGCACAAGTTGCTCTTGTTGAGCACCCCTGCATTGATGTCCCCAGCATACTTGGCGTGCAGGAAACATCCTTGGACAGTGAGGGGGTGTAGTCTAGTGGGGTACTCAACATCGGTTCCAAACTACAACACCGTCCTAAGATCATCCTCAGTCATCTCAATAGCGTCTCCAAAAATAGTACTCCTGATACGATGAGGCTCTGAAGATCTATCAACAACTGTGCCTTCCTAGAAGGCCTGTTGGATGGAGCGATACGGTGTGCACGGAGTAGATATAGCATGAGAGATCCTCGATCTCCTCAGAAATGAGATAATGCCAGAGAAGTCTGATGCATTTCTGGATGTCAAATCCAGATGAGCACAAATGTTGTGCTTAGTGCTCATGGTCGACCGACTCGCCATCTATTACACAGCGAATATAAACATTAGTAACCGTTGCTTAATAATATCTTGAATCACTTGGATTTGAAAATATTCCTTTTGATCTATCGTACGAATGAGACTGTGCGACTGAGATCTAGTCGGGCGAATGAGTAGTGCGACTGAGATCCAGTTGTGTGAATTACCTTATACGTACGAATTGTCATGCGACTGAGCTCATACGTATGTAAACTCATTCGTGTATATCAGTCGTGCAACTGAACTCATACGCATGATTCAGTCGTGCAGTTTAGTTATTCGCACTACTCAGTCGTGCGACTGAAGTTCATCAATCTGTCCATTCGCGTGACGGTCTGTTGTTCAATTCAAATTCAAGTTTTGACCAATACTTATCATTTGACGTCATGTTATGGTTCATTTGACTCGCAATCATTATACTTAACACCTAATAACATCAATTTCAGTTGTTGACTTAGATTAATTTGGTAATTTAGTCCAACAGGTCTCGGTTCTTGTTTTCGGCCGAACATATCAATAGGAGTCAAATTGAATGAAACATTGTTGGATTGAACCACATTGTACCTGTAAAGTCGGTGGTAATCGTCAGTAGGCAAGAATTAGTAGTATAAAATGATCGAATGAAAATTTGGCAGAGTAACGCTAGTCGTGCGAATGAGGGTTAATTTGGGAGTGATGAGTCTCTGCGACCACTCCCCCTCTATTTATACTAAATGTGAATTCAATCGTACGACTGAACTCATTCGCTCATTTCATTCTTGCGAATGGACCTCAGTCGTGCGACGGGATCAGTCGCTCACCTTCAGTCGTCCGACTAGATTTCAGTCGTGCGACTTGTTCATTCGCCCACTCTCAATCGGCCGAATGGCTCATTCGTATAAGCCATTCGGTTGAATGGTCCATACTCATGTGCATTCGGCTTTTTAATTCATGAGTATGGTCTATTCACATGATTGGGCCATACTCATGGTCCAGTCGTGCAAATGGGTCATACACTTGACATGTTCCTTACTTTATGACCATTTGACATTTAAGCCCTTGTAAACTGTTAATTTTACATTATGAACATTTGATCATCTCAGACATGATCATTTTAAACTTAAAACCTTTAGATCACCTCAGACGTGATCCTTTTAAAACCTTTTGTCAACTCAGACGTGACCCATTTATTTGAAAGCACGTGTGGTCACCTCAGACGTGACCTTTTAGATGATAAGGTCCCTTATCAACTTCCATGACATAGTCTGATACTACACACAACTGAAATAGAAAGAAATAGCAATGAAAATAACACAAAGATATACTTTGTGCTTTTGTGAGGGTTAATTCTTAAGATGTAACTCTAAGGAACAATTATTCTGAGAGGGCAGCCGCATTCTTTTTAACCATACATGGACCAATTCAAGTTGGAATCAAACAGGATATTCAAATCATTTGAGTCCAGTTAGCTAAAACCTTTGATGCTCTATGATATTCAAATCATTTGAGACCAGTTAGCTAAAATCTTTGATGCTCTATTCTTGTTTTTCATCTAGAGTCATTTAGCAAGTTCAGGAAATCATACTAGTACTATTAGGTCCCCACACTGATTTGAACTTTCAAGAATTGTTGCCACAGGGATTGTCAGTATACTTGTCCTTTTAAATCCATACACAGACTTTCAACACAATTTGGTGATAGTTTTAAGGTTTGTTTATTTCAACGAGCATTTGTGGATCCCACACTTATATGGTAATCAACATTCCTCAGGAGTTTTTTGAGCGGTCTTAGGGTAGTATTCAAGAAGAGACTATTTTTAGAACTTTCAAAGAGAAGCCAATCCCCAGGTCAGTGCCACCGCACAACAGAGAGGCGGCAAACAACAATGAGTTCTAGAATATATAGGTTATGCTTATCCTCACGTCAGTGCCACTGCATAACAGAGAGGCACATAACCTATCTTCTTGTTTAAGCAATTTTTCTTCTTTTTGCACAGATCTCACCAACAACATAGGTTATCAGTTTGATTGAATTTGCATTTTTCATGTGCTTTTGCTCATGCTTTGGTCTTACGCACACTTTTGTGGTGTTTATTTTGCTCGTCACCCCTTATTGGAATCTTGTTGATTGTGTTACCCAGGG
>BJCM01211982.1:0-14341 GCA_018326385.1 Flaveria bidentis
CATGGACACTTAGGCGCATGAGCCACTTGGGCGCATGGGCACTATTGGGGCGCATGAGCCCTACACTTAGTCGTCCGACTAATATTTCTAGGCGCATGGACCATTGTTCAGGCGCATGGGTTGTACTTAAACATTTCTAAGGTAATCTTAGGTGCATGAGCTACTGTTCAGGCGCATGGATTACACTTAAATCATTCTATGGCGTTTTCAGGCATATGAACATTCTGTGTAATTTATTCCTAGTATGTTTTCAAACCCAATAATCAAACCCATCTATTCTAAGCTTAACATTGTTATTCTAAACATGAACAACCTATAAGCATTTAAGAATTTAACATTTAACATGCACAATGCAAACGGGTAAACATACATGATCTTTATAAAAACATTTTAATACATTTTCAACCCCAAAAATAGTTTAAAACAAGTAAAAACCGGGGTCTAGAACTCACCTGATGCAACTTGGGTGTTTCTTCCTTTCTAACCCACTTGCAATGAGTTCAAACACCTAAAAAACAACACCAAACACACACACCCGAGCACATACACAACACATAAGAACATAAGCATATAACCGGGATAAAACCCGTCATAAACACATAAAAACCTTGAATTCTTACCTTGAATTCGACTTCTCTACTTCTTCTTTCTTCAGCCCAGAGTTTCTCTACTCTCTCTCTCTCTCTCTCTAAACCGAATGAAGATGATGATATGAAGTGAGCGTGGGCGGCCATGCCCACCTTTACACCAACTTTTATTAAAATTTATCCTTTTGGAGACTTTTGGTCCCTCTACTTGGACCTTATTACTTTTCTTTCATTTATTCTTCATATCTTGCCTTTTTTTAAAATAACCGGGTGTTACAGAAATGGTTGATATACTCAAGTTCAAAACTCTCAAAGGAGCATTTTTTATCAGTTAATTTGCTTAATGGTGTTAAAGACCGAGGTGAACGATTTAACGATTTCATTTATGAATGTAATATTTCGGTTTCAATAATCACCCCATAACCATCGAATAACTCAACTGAAACGGGTCTTTGAGTACGAAATAGGTTCACGAGCGGTTTAATATAGTTTAATTGTGTTTAATCAAGCGTTTCGAGTGGTTTAGTGGCCACTGGAACTCGCCGGAGCTGTGGTCCCTGTGGTCCGGAGGCAAAGAAGGCCGACAGGGAAGAAAAAGGTAGTTTGGGTATTTTTGCAATTTAGTCCCTGAACTATATTTTTTTATTATTTCATGTAAAAACGTTTGAGTTAAGTTTCAGAAATTACAAAATAAACCCTAGAATTATAAAACTAATTTGAATAACAAATCAAATTAATTATTTATTAATCTTTATAACTTTTAGAAAGCTTATAAATTTTATAATTTGATTATTCATTTCTAATAATTAAAATTTATATTTATTAATAAAACTTTATAATTTTGAAAAAAAATATTTATAAATCCATAAATTATTACAAGTTGTTTAGATTATTAATAAATGAATAGTTCACAATAATAAATTGTACATTTAATGTATTTGATCCATTAAAATTATTAAGATAATTTAATAATGGTAGTTTCAAATAGATTCAGGTTTGGGTTTTAACTTGAAAAATAGCAGATGTTACAACAGTGTAACAAACCGATTACTAGTTTAAGTTTTATCTAATGTGATATAACTAAAGTAAATAAATAAAAATATTAGATAGTTTAATAATATATAAATACAATTTTAATTTAATAAAATATTTAAATTAATTCATTAATAATAATTAAGATAAGTTTATAAAACACAAATGTTTATAAGAGAGAAAGCTAGAAAAGTTAAGTAAAGTAAATAATTACATAAAGAAATAAAATAATATATTAATGAAAAACTATTAGGTGCTATTTAAATTTCTTGTTAATCAGAGTTATTAAACCCATGTATGTTTTAGTTTATGTTTTAATCAATTATGTTTCATGAATTTCTATAATTTTTAGAAAAACTATTAGGTGTTCTTTAAATTTTATTTGTTCTAGCAGAAAAGTACAAAACTTAATTTAACAAATAACAAAATTTTAATATATTAAAATCAATAAATGAAATTAATTTTTTTACAATTGAAATTAATGTATTAATTATTTTTAAGATAATGGTGGGAAAAAAAGAAAAAAGAAAAGTAAGTAAATAAATAAAAGAAAAAAAGAAAATATATGATTAGTATAAGTAACATATTTTGTCCTTTAAAAGAGAAGGGAAAAAATGTCATTTACCATAAATTTAACAAAAATATTTAACTTCAGTTAGTGAATTGGACGGAAAGTGTGACAAGTTTTCAAATAAAGGACATCTAGTGTAATTATCAAAGTTTAAGGATAAGATCCATAATTTTAGTAATACTTAAATAAAAATATTTGTAATTTACTATTAAAAAATTGATATAGATCGTAGGTCATGACCATATTCTTTAAATTTCAGGAAAAAGTTTTCTAGCAAGTTATTTTTGGAAATGTGACAAATGAATGATTAGTGTTAACAAGCTTTTGATATAATAAACTCATGTGCATATCGGTAGCCTAAATTTCTACTTGGTGAGATTTTGAGCCTACTAAATAAAACACAATTATATATTCATTTGTTGAGAATAGGCCATATATCACTTTTGTTGTAGAACTTGTATTGTTTGATGCATATCAAGACTATAAGCAAGGTGTGGCACATAAATGACAAAGGAAATTTAGGAACACATTTACTTGTTATGGGTTGTTATTATTATCCATCCTAACCTTAAGTAGTTACTAACCGATCGTTAAGTCGTTCAAAGTAAAAGAGCGTCGAAGTCAAGCCTTATAAAAAAAGAAAAAAATTGAAAAATAATGAAAAAAGGAGAAAAGGTATTTTTCAAAAAAATTAAAGTGAGTAGCTTTGTGACTCATGTTGATAAGAATGGTTTAACAATTTGGTTTACATATTTGGTTGCGGTAGTCACTTTTAAAAGCCAAAAATTTCCTACCTGTACCTAAGCCCAAAAATCCGTAAGTCCTTTAGATGTGCGGAAGATCTATGCAAGTGGTGGAGGTGTGATTGCTATACAAGCTTATGTGGACAAGATGGTATATTGGTTATTAAGCGATTACATTAGTACATATTTTACTAGTTCCGATATAAACCGAGAAGAGTGAATTATAGTGAGGGGTGTGTACATGAGATTAAAAATCAAAACCATATTAATCTTAGTTGGGTGATGTCTTATGTTGCCAATAACTGATTTGTTAGAATGTAAATCTGAGCGATGTAAATATATGAATAAGGGCATGACCTTGGACCTCAATTGATTTGTAATAAGTGACTAGTGATGGAAACTGCAATTGAGCTTTGCTTGAGGACAAGCAAAAGGTAAGTATGGGGATTGTGATCGGGTGGTGAAAGTTTAATGTTTAACGACTTTATTTTCATGGTTTACATGTAAACTTATGAGAAATAGAGTTAATTTGGGGATTATTTTGTGGTTTCAGGTTAAACATGAAGAATATAAAGAAACTGGAAGAAACGGGACAAGAATTGGAGCTCGAAAAGTAAAGATATAATAACCGAAGTTGCACGACAACTGTATCATAAAATGGGCATAACTTGAGCTAGGGAAGGAGTTACGGGAGCCACGACCTATCAACGGAAAGGTTTCGAAACCTTTCACATGAAAATCAACTTTTTGCAGGGGGTGGCGCAACCGACGTCATTGGAATCAGTAAACCCAAAACTTTCTGACTGACGTCTCATCTGACGCCTAGCCTGACGCTAGTGTTCAGGTTTGTTGAGATTTGGCCTAATTTGAAGGGTTTTAAAGGGGAATAAACCCTAGGATGATAACTTCATGTTTACACATCAATCTTGGATGAAAATTAACCATATTTAATCACTCTCAAGCTCTTCCAACATCAAGATCATAATTTTGTTAAAGAATCAACGATGATGCAAGGCTAGATTAAATGTGATTCACTTCGAGAGACAAGTTTGTTCTAGTTTATGCTTTATTTAAGTTTGTAACCTAGATTTGAGATTGGATCTCGAACCTTTTGAGTTCTTTTGAATTCAATTAATGATTTGTATATTTATACGGTTTGATTATGCTTAAACCTAATTTTGATATTCTATGATTTTGATTATCTTTAATCATAGTGTGATTGACTATTAGAATTAGGATTTCATTCTTTAAATTGGTAATTGTGTGAATAAGGTCATTTAAACTTTAATCCAGGATTATCACTTAAATCATATCATGTGTAAGTCATCATTAATGACTTCTCAATAGGTTTCATTCAAGAAAAATTATAACTTTACCAAAGCTGAATCCTGAAGTGGATTGCTTTTTCTCCAAGATTGTTAAAAACCTAAAGTTTTATTTTCTTAATTTGATTCTTTCTCAATTCAATTAATCAAGCAATTTACTTTTTAATGTTTAGTATTTTTAGATTAATTGTTGCTAGAGCTTTTCTGTGATTACCTATGCATTCGACACCCTTCTTATCATTTACTATTAAGGATGATTAAGGACTCTTTAATTAATATTTTTGACCGACCAAATGACATCGATCAGTCGTTATGTCAAATTTTCCTTACTTTTCATAAGACCTTAACCATAAATACTATATGTACTCATTGAGGAATTCTATTGAACACTTGTTGGTATTCACCAAACAAATGGGCAAAAATACACAAATCATCAGTAAGATAAAGCTTATATTCACATAAAACAATGAACATCTATTGGTGTTCAATATCAACACAATAATCTCATCAAACAAGGGTCTTCTCTATATCTAGATTCATAGTATAGATGCCACTTCAGGGTATACATACAAACACGTTTACAAGAACCTATCAAGAAACAATAAAAGGAAACAAAATCAAATCATGAAATTCACCAACATAGAAAGTTAAAGAATAAGTCAAGAATCTTCGCTCAAAGTAGCCGATGTGTAAGTTATGGATCGAAACCATGAGTACCGTCAAACACAACCTTTTGTTCTATTCACAAGAGGACCAATTATTTTTTGCAATGGATGAAACTGTCAAACATGTCTTCCTTACAATCACAAAACTCATTATAAACCAAGACCAACCCACATGCTACTGGTACGGTTTCATATATAAGGTTTCTATTCGATCAGGTAAGGTTCTAGTCTTTCTAGACAGTTCTAACCCCTTGATTAATACTAGTTAAGTATTTGTAGATCACATGTGTGCTTCCTCTTCAATGCTAAACACACGTATCTGCCATTATTGTTCGCTAACTAGCTTTGCTTAGATAACAATGTGCCAATTGCAGTCCCTACACGAAAAATGACCTCTACAAAAGTGAATAGGCCGTTCTCATTCCTTAATGACTTTTGTCCCTAATTCTTGGGCCGGCAAGACTAGATGTCCAGATGTTGTCACATACTTTTTCTTTGATCATGCTTATGTTTTAAGTTGCTACTCCACACGTTGAGGGCACTCATGAATGACTCCACATCTATAATCCACTTGACAAATGGCCTAAACTATTTTTAGCTCCTTGTTATGAATCCTTTAGCCCGGGTTCTCCTCATCATCATCCATGTACTTGAGTCTATTTCATGAAAGGTTATAATTTTTATTTCACGACAGTCTTAAATATTGAATGTTATAGATTCTACACTAATTATTTTGTCATATTTAAACCTATCCAGTGATTGAATGAATCGAAATACGTTAATATTGTGTTTTGAACGTGTTAAATGTTTATCAGTCAAAATGTTTATTTGTAAGCTTATAATAATTCATGTTATGACTTGTTAATCTCTTAATTATGAATTTGAGTTTTGAATAAACCATGAATCTCTTAACATGTCTTATTAGGCCTTGTTCATTCGCCTTGGGTTTTTGTTATGATGTTCAAAGGATTTTTAAGTTTGTTAAATTTCATGATTGTCACAAACTATTTCTCATATCAATCAATCAAACAAATTACTTTATAATGTTTAATGTAATTAGGTTAATCATTAATAGCACTTTTATGTCATATCCTATGTATTCGATATATTTCTTACCCTTTACTAATAAGGGTGATTAGGAACTCTTTAATTAATATTTTTGACCGATCATACGATATCGATCAGTAGTAATAGTGGTAGTAGTGGTGGTAGTAGTTGTAGTGGTATTCATGGCAGTCGCGGTAGTAGTGGTGGTCTTGGTCGTTACGGCGGTAGGGGTGGTAGTCGTGGTATTGGTAGTTGTAGCTGTAGTAGTAGCTTCGATATAAAGTTGACGTACTCGACTCATTTTTTAAATAAAATTTTGTTAGTAGATAAAAATAAGCACATTCAACGATATATTTGAAATTTTATAAAATGTTATATTTTAAAATTTATAAGAGAAAAATAAAATACGAGTAAAATTAATTAAATTAATATAATAATAAAAATCATAAACTTTACCAGACATTTTTCAATAGTTCGGTCAGCCTACTTTTTGTCGGACGCGCATATTATATAGGCAGATGACCATGTAAGATGGCCGGTCGCTCGTGTTTCGACACGTGATCTCTTTTGACTTTGAAAATAAGTTTTGATGACATTATTTTAAGATCCTATCCATTCGTATTTAGTGATGACATAGTAGAGAAAGGAGATCTAAAAAAACATATTTAGGAAGTTTTTCTGATTTAATGAACATTTTGTGACACTACAAAATCACAAATACCATACACAGCATAATTACTATATAAGTTCCTTTCCCCACTTGCTGACACTCAAAATTGTTATTTTAGTAGCCTTATTTTCTTTTCTTATTGTCCCTTTGCATCATCGGACGAAACAAAGTGTTAGGATATATACATGTTATGATTCTTTTCTTTAACCTTTTCATAGTTTGGCCGGCAACGATAGAGTCATGGAGAATATATATCTGTCACCAAGAACATTCATCATGGAATATACTCCTCGATCGTAACAGTAAAATATCAATATCATTTAGCTTTGTTAAAGCTCAAATTGTATATATATTTCTGTACATGAGCACGTTGTTCCTTGAAATTGCTACCGATTTAGACTGACATGCAAGATGCAGTTTCGAAAGATTTTGAATAAAATGGTCGATGAAATGTTTCCTGATTGGAGGGATAAGTTTCTGAACTATAAGGATCTGAAGAAGCAGTTGAAGCGGATATACTCCGCAAGCAATAAGAGGATGAAACTAACCATCGATGATAAAGTCAATTTGGTAGCCGATGAGAAGGAGGTTGCTTCTTTCGTGAAATCATGTCGCGAGCAGATTGTTAAGTTTAACGATTTCGTTCTTGATAAACAAGAGTGGTATATTATCATAATCGAGGTGATTTTCATACTTGCATCTCACTTTCAGTCCTATTATGTACACATGCATGTATATGTACTAAAAGTATGCAGATTGTCTTGCTTTTTGTTTCGATCACCAAGTGAAGGTTCTAGAAGGTAACTTGATTGCAGCCAAAGATTCAAGCCAAGAGTTAGAGAAAGCTGGTAGAGATCTCGTAAATTTACACGGGGAGATAATTCTATTGTTAAATTATAGTGCCCTCAATTACACAGGTACGTACGTAGTGGATCGATCGATGGATTAATTAACAATAAAAGTTATTAATTATATATGTTGAATTAACATACAGAGATGATTTATAAATTGTTGGCAATGTGAAGGACTAGTGAAAATACTAAAGAAGCATGACAAACTAAGCGGGGCGCTGGTTCGCGTTCCTTTCATTGAGAAAGTTCTGAACGAACCATTTTACAAAACTGACGTCTTGAATAATCTGGTGAAGAAATGTGAGATGATGGTTGTCCAAGTCTTATCTATTAACAAACAACCATTAATATTACCGACATGTGCATCAACAAGCAGAAAAGAAGACGACAAACCCGAGGAGAAGAGTTTCATTAAAGTTCCTGAAGAACTTGTTGATATCAAGAGCATGGAGAACACGTACATGAAACGCACGCTTTCGGCACTAAAAATATTGAAGGAGATTCGAAGCGGGAGTTCGACTGTAAGTGTGTTTTCGTTACCACCTATTCAACAAAGTATGGACATGGAAGAGGTGTGGAAAAAGATTCCCGCTGTAGAACAAGTTGCCAAGTAAACTGATAACATATATATATATAACTTGTGTACAACCTTTTCTTCACGTGTATTTTGTTAAATGAAATTTGGTTTTTTCATGTGAGATCTCTCTCCCTCTCTCTCTTAAGCGATAGAAATATAACTATTAGTCTACCATCTTAAACTATTGGGTCCTTCATGTAACTTGTTGTATTCTAGTTGTACTTTCTTGTAACTTTGTACTTTATATATTTCTCCTTCCATTCATTGTGGAGATATGAAGAGTTTACATTGATGTGAGTGTGTTAATTCTATATGGTATAAGAGCCTAAAGGTCCTCACCTCCTCACATTATGTTCGTCTTGTCAAATGGCTAAGAGTCATAAAGTACCGTTTGCATTAAACACAAAAAGGGCCTCAAAAACATTAGATCTAATCCATTGTGATCTTTGGGAACCCTCACCGGTCATGTTCGGCAGTAACTATCGGTATTATGTGATCTTTATTGACGACTATTCACGATTTTGTTGGTTCTATCCATTAAAACTAAAATCTGAATTCTTCAATGTATTATCTTGTTTTATGAATCTTGTTCAAACTCAATTCTCTACTAAAATAAAAACCTTTCAATCTGATAATGGCACGGAATTCACAAATCATAAGGTTCGATCTTTGTTTGAGGCTAATGGCACCTTTCATCGCCTCTCATGTCCGTATACCCCACAACAAAATGGTCGGGTCGAACGTAAGCATAGACACGTAGTTGAAACCGGGTTATCAATGCTCTTTCATGCTAACTTACCATCTTCCTTTTGGGTTGATGCATTCTCAACTGTTGTGTACATCATTAATCGGTTACCCTCGTCGGTTCTCGATGGCAAATCTCCCTTTGAGATGGTGCACAAGCATCCACCCGTGTATAACACGTTCAAGGCCTTTGGTTGCCTTGTTTTCCCCTATCTTCGTGATTATGCAAAACATAAACTTGCTCCACAAAGCATTCCTTATGTGTTTCTCGGGTATGCCCCATGCACAAGGGTTATCAATGTCTTGATCCTCTAACATCTCGGTTCTACTTGTCCCGGCATGCTCGTTTTGATGAAACCGTCTTTCCCTTCAACAAAAGCTCTCCCGCCACCAAACCTACTCACGAACTCACCACCTTCCTTGACATTCTTCATCCCACAAATACACCAACACCTACTGAACCAACCCCTCCCACACCTCTTGTCTCGCCCACTGCCATTCCATGCCAACTTTACATGGACATTAACCACTCCCCTACAACCCCTCCCCCTGTCCGCCTAACCCCTCCACTATTCCACCCACTTCCCCTCAAGCCACACCCATCACTCTCAAACCCTTACACTTCTCCACTCCCGACCCCGATCCCGCACCCACTCCAAACACACCAAGTCCAATTCCCGCACCCCCACCTCCACAACCATCTCACCCGATGATAACTCGAGCTAAATCCGGAATTTTTAAGCCATGTCATCATGCCGATCTCTCCTGTGTAACAAAACACCCCCTCCATCAAGCCTTGTTTGCTTACACTGATCCTAAAACCTTCTCCTCTACTGCCAAAGACCCTAAGTGGGTCGCTGCTATGCACTCGGAACTTGATGCTCTTTACAAAAACAACACTTGGACTTTAGTTCCCCGTCCCATGAATCACCATATTGTTGGCTCAAAGTGGCTCTATCGTACCAAATTTCATGCAGATGGTTCCATTGATCCTCACAAAGCCCGTCTTGTGGCGCAAGGGTTTAGCCAAGCACCCGGTCTTGTCTACTCTCTTACCTTCAGTCCGGTGGTCAAGGCATCCACGGTTCGAATAATTCTCTCCTTGGTTGTCCTCCATGAGTGGAAATTACATCAATTGGACGTCAATAATGCCTTTCTACACGGTCACTTAAATGAGTGCGTTTACATGGAGCAACCTCCCGGTTTTGTTTACTCATGTTACCCGAACCATGTTTGCAAATTAAACAAAGCACTATATGGTCTCAAAAAAGCACCACGTGCTTGGTTTCATCGCTTGAGTCAGTTTCTCTTGGAGGAAGGTTTTACATGCAGTCGTGCGGATCCATCACTATTTTTCTTTAAACAGGATTCTTGCATCATGTACCTGTTGGTTTATGTTGACGACTTAATTCTCACCGGGAATCAAGACAACATTCTCAACAACTTTGTAAAAAGGCTACATCAACAGTTTGCTATAAAAGATTTGAGTGCACTAATTATTTTCTTGGCTTAGAAGTCGCATACACTCGGTCCGAATTATTTCTTAGTCAAGAAAAATATGCTAAGGAAATCTTGGAACGTGCACATATGCAAGATGCCAAACCTGCTTTCACCCCCTTGGCTACCAATATGACTTTTACCTCAAAGGGGGTGGCATACACAAATCCAACTCACTATCGATCGATTGTCGGTTCGCTACAATATTTAACTATAACTCGTCCGGATATTTCATACGCCGTAAATCAAGTGAGCCAATTCTTGCATGCCCCAACCGAGGATCATTTTCAAGTGGTCAAACGTATCCTTCGGTACATCAAAAGCACTCTTCTATATGGGCTAACTTTTTCAAAACCTGCTCAGTCATCCCTTCTTGGGTATTCGGATGCTGATTGGGCTTGTTGCATTGAAACACGCCGCTTTACGTATGGCTACTCCATATTCTTTGGAGGAAATTTTGTTTCCTGGTTCGCAAAGAAACAACTAACCATTTCAAGATCAAGTTGCGAATCAGAGTATCGTGCTATGACAAATGCGGCTGCTGAACTTATTTGGATTACCCATCTCCTTCGAGAACTTCATGCTCTACCGACAGTCCGACCTACCTTACTATGTGATAATTGGAGTGCCCTTTTCATCACACAAAATCCAATCTCTCACAAACGCATGAAACATATTGAACTGGATTATCACTTTATACGCGTGCTTGTGTCCTCTGGCAAACTTCACACTAAATTCATTCCTACCAAGCTTCAGGTGGCCGACATTTTTACCAAAAGTCTACCGAGACCTCAATTTGAGACGTTCCGCCGTATGCTTCGTCTCAGACTGCCTCCGTTCAGCTTGTGGGGGAATATTAGTCTACCATCTTAAACTATTGGGTCCTTCATGTAACTTGTTGTATTCTAGTTGTACTTTCTTGTAACTTTGTACTCTATATATTTTGTCCTTTCATTCATTATGGAGATATGGAGAGTTTACATTGATGTGAGTGTGTTCATTCTATAATAACACTATATATATATATATATATATATATATATATATATATATAAATCAACCAGGTGTTAGAAGTTTACAAACGTTAAAAGAGGAAACACCACACACAGACAATTGTGATTACATTTTTATATTAAAATCACACCAATCCTTCTGATCAAAGACATTGAGATTAGACCGATTGCAACATGGTGGCTAAAATGTCATCCATAAGCTTTGTCGGGTCGATGGGTTTGCTTGAGAAGACCACCTCAATTCTCATTTCCATATACACCAACACACCGCCGTTATTATACCTTGAACCTACCTACTATTTTAGAGTTAAATGCGTTTTACGTCCCTGAGTTTTCATAAAAATTGTCATTTGAATCCAAAATTTTGAAGTGTTGTCATTTGCATCCAAAGCTTTCATTAAAATTGTCATTTGAATCCATGTGGACCTAACTAACACGGTTAACTATATCCGTTAAGTTTCCAAGATGAGAGTTATTTTCATTAATAAAAATTACAAAATAAAAAACCAACTCATGTGAGGGTTTTATATATTTAGCCTCTTTTGATAATTATAGTTATGCTTTGACTCTACAATTATATTTTATTATTTTGTTATGTTAATGTATTTTGGTTTAGTAATCGTGTTACTTTTGCCCGTTTTATTAATTAAACATAGATTTCTTTAGTTTAAAGCTTAATTATGATTATGATGATTGATGTTTTATGATTATTATTCATGGGCAGTTTATGTTATTCTATAAGTTATTTTTATACTTTTTATTATGATAATTTGTCTTTTATGGTTATAATTCAAATTATTTATATTATATGACTTGTTTGTTTATTTATATATATTTCTGTTTTGTATGTATTATAAAGTAAGAATTGAATCATTTTTAGTTAGTTATACTTATATTTTATTTTATATAATATGATGTCTAGAGATGTCTTTCTTAATTAAATGAAAGAAATACCAACCATCATTCCTAGTAAAATAAAATCACAATGGTGATTATCAAAGGAGACTGGATGCTCAAAACTTATCATGTAGAGCTGATCTTTTATTTAGAAAACTTAATGGAAAACTTAACAACATTAATTTGAAGTAGTTAAGTGGATTCAAATGGTAATTTTTATGAAACTTTTGGATGCAAATGACAAAATTTAAACTTTTGGATTCAAATTGAAATTTATATTAAACCTCAGAAACATAAAATACATTTAACTATACTATTTTATGAAGCTTAAGTTTGTCCCCATGGAGAAAGCATAAATCTAAGCGATCCAACACGTACCATTTACCAAACCGGATCGAACAGCAATAATACAAGGATTGAAAAGGTGTTCCACTGTTTCCGGACAAGACCTACAAAGATCACAACAATATGATATCATATTCATATTTCGGTGTAATAGTGCCACTCTTGTTGGTAAATGATCCAAGGTCGTTTGTAAGGCCCCGTTCCCGGAGACCTCACAGTTGGTCAAACACAGCATTTAATACATTATATATTATAAATATACAAACTCAAGCAGCGGAATTATTATAACAAAAGCCATTCATTTCTTTTTAAAACAATGTTGTTGTGCAATACACTATTGTTTGACTGATTACAAAAGAATTGTTTAACTGCATTACAAAACAACAGCAATATGAAATACGAATGGATGTCAGTCTCTCCCTACTGAGTAGCTTCACCCTCGTGCCATCCTCAGCAATAATTACCCGCCAAATGAAAATGAATAAAAGTCAGCGTTGCTGAGTGAGTTCTAGTTTTAAAAGTAATAAAATACTTTCTGTATGTTGTATATGAAAAATACTCTTTCTGTGAAATAAAACTTTTTACTTTGTATGTGAGCACGCATTAACTATATGAACAGATACTGTTTGTTTTCTTTACTGTATGCCTTGTTTACTTTGTGTTCTTTTATCTTTATCTTTCACTATATGTATGGACCAATGAGCAATACCCTAAAATGTATGCGCGGTGAAAATTGGTGATGGGCCATCTATATCCCTCAAAAGGGTTCTATTTACTGTATACAAGGCCGACCCAATCACCTAGGGCACGCTGCAAAGGTCCTGCCAATCTCAATTAACTGGCCCTGTGTGCATAATAGGGTAGCTAACCCGCAGCACATTTGAGCTAACGACAACATGGTCGTGTACCTCCTGTAAGCTTGAAAGACTTGTTAACATTTATTAATGTTCCTCTTCTCTTCTTTATTGCTCTTCCTCTTTATTATTACAATATACTTTTCGTTACGATAATAAACATACCACGTAAAGTCACACACTATAAGTAATAATAATAGCAATAATAATAAGGAACAATCATAAAACAATCATAATCATGCATGAAACCCATCACTAATAAACTCTAGTCAAACCTCGGTCAACACCCTAAGAGCACAAACTCCCAAGAATTCTGTAATAAATTCTAAGTGTTAGGCGCTTAGACACTATTTGGGCGCATGGGCCCTGTTTGGGCGCTTCATCACTATGCAGGAGCATCAGGCTAACACTTAGGTGCTTTAACACTTAGGCGCATGAACCATTCAGGCACATAGACACTATTCGGGCGTATGACCCATTCGGACGCATGGACGCTTAGATGCATGGGTTTATTCGGGCGTATGGAAACTTAGGCGCATGGAAATATTCAGACGCATGGGTACTATTAGGGGGCATGGAAACTTAGGCGCATGGAAATATTCAGACGCATGGGTACTATTAGGGCGCATGGCCCTACACTTAAGCGTCTGTCTAATTTTCTAGGCGCATGAGGGCACTGTTCAGGCGCATGGGATACACTTATCATTTCTAAGGCAAATCCCAGGCGCATGGACCATATTTAGGCGTATGAAACTTCTGTTCAACCTGTTTCTAGGATAATTTCGAATCCAAACATCAAACCTGTCTGTTCTAAGCTTACCAAGGCTATTCTAAGCATGAACAACCTATAAGCATCTAAGAACCATCATCAAACATGCATAATACATACGGGTAAACATACATAAACATTGTAAAAACCGTTT
>BJCM01211985.1:0-18681 GCA_018326385.1 Flaveria bidentis
CTCGTTATATTGATGACAAAGATGTAATTAATGGTTTTTGAAACTTAAAAATGGTTTTATTTATAATAATAATGTATATAATGGTGTATTTTATGGTGATGATAGTAATATGGGTAAAGGTTTTAAATAACAGTTATGTAATGACAAAGGCAAAAGCGAAATCACACAGGTAGTTCATAAAGGTGAGGAATGACAGATTAACGAAAAGATGACGGGAATACGTCAATAGACGGACCTTTGGTGACGGATGTCACAACAGTAGTAGATATGGATAGATTAAATAGTAAACGTTTATGCTTTGAAATTTGACATGAATTGCAAACAAAAGTACTAGTACGATTACAAGAAAGAAATTTTGAACTACGTAAAGAAACTAAAACATGTCCTCCCGGGTGACTAAGGCGATCATGCCATAGATTAGAAATAGAAGAAGCAAGAAAAGTAGATGTGGGTGCATTGGTGGTGTAGGTAAGCGGGTAAAGATGGTTGGTGCTATCATGTCTACTCAGGATCCGCCCAGTCTTGTAATCCTTCACAGAGAAACCAAAAGGATCAAATTCACATGACGCATTGTTATCAATTGTAAATTGTCGGACGGAAACAATATTTTTAATGATGTGAGGTGTATATAAAAGGTTTTTAAGGTGAAGGGGCTTATGATGGAATGGTAAGGTTAAGTTACCGGATCCGGAAATAGGCACCGAATTACCATTACCGACAAAAATAGACTTAATAGGAGATGACGAGGGAATTGAAACCATACTTGGGTTGGAAGTTAGATGATTGGATGCACCCGTGTCCATGTACCATTGATCATCATGCCCGCCTTGGACGTGAAGGGCCTCAAATGCATACCCGAGGTCATCGGGTTCCATGGGGTTGAGATCGGTTAAGTGGACTTGGGGAGAGGTGGGTGACCTCTCCGGTTGTCGACTGTTGGAAGGCGGCTGCCATGGGCTGGCCCAACCGGGTTGGGTCGGATATGGACAGGGAGGTGGAGCAGTCCAGTAAGGTGCCCAATAAGGTGGGCCCAAAGCCCAAGGATTAGGCGGGTAGTGTGACCAAGGTTGCGGCTGCTGCATGCGTCGGCCAGAGGAGCCTGCCTGTTGGGCGATAATGGGCCTGTTGAGGAGGTTGGGCCCCGGCCGAAAGGGGCTGTGGCGGGCGGTTGGGTCTTCGGCCATTAGGCCTGGGCCATTGTTGATTGCCAGATCGGAAGATCGGTCCACGAGGTTGCGTGTGTTCATCGCGAGCCGGTGGAGCGTCTCTAGTGGTCGCCGCGGCGAATGGAATTGTAGGGGTCTCACGAGCGGACCGATGGTGTTGTTCCAATTTAAGCATGTTGCAAGCCGACTCCCACGTAACAGTGGAGAGACTTTGGTTGATAAACGAGCCGACAGTGTCAAACTCCGGTGGAAGTCCACGAACCAACTGTAGGATGAGGCGGTTTTTGGTAACCGGATTATCAACATCCGAGAGTTGATCGGCAAGTTCCTTAAGTTTTTGACAATAGACATCGAGGGATTGCATGCTCTTTAACGTGAGGTTTGTGAACTCATGTTCAAGAGTCGCGGCCCTAGAGCCTTTGTTATTAAGGAAAATATTCTTCACACGGTTCTATGCTTCAAGTGCCGTGGAGTCCGGTTCAAGGACCCGAGGGAGAAGATCATCGGATAAAGTGGCATAGATCCATTGTAGAACAATGGTGTCGATTTTCATCCATAAGTTAAAAGAAGGATCTGTTTCAGGTGGAGGTTCGGTGCCATCGATGTGGTTAAGAACATCATATCCGCGAGCATGTAAGCGAAACAGCTTAACCCATGACGAATATGAGACCTTAACACCATCTAGGGTCCGAGCCTTATGTTGTAGGTTGGTGACAGTATAGACGGGGTGCAAGGTGGTGGCGGCAGCGGGTGCAACATGGGAATCGATGTCTACTGAACCGAAAGCAAAGAGATCACCGGACCGAAGTCGGGTGTTATGTCGCAAGAGGTTCTGAGCGAGTGCGCTCTGATACCATGAAAGGTTTCGAGAATCCTTGCATTCCATTGAATATTAACCAACTATATATAATACAAGATCCTAACAAACTAATCACAAAATAAGAAAATGATAAATACAAAAATAGAACACATCTTTAATACAAATAAATACATAATATGTAACTAACTAATAATATATAGTTGTAAGTTATGCTTTTGGTCCATGAGGTTATTAAATAACCATTATGGTCCAAGGGTATTTGATTGTTTTATTAGAAACAAACAAAAATATATATAACTCGATCTATTAGTACATTATATTAAAATAGTTATAAAATACAAACCATAGGACTTGATTTGTTAGAAAATAACTTTTTATTCTCAAATGGTTAAATTACCCAAATCACAAGAAACAAAATAATAATTTACTCATAAATCTAACTAAACGTACTAAAAGCTTATACACTACAAATCAATTTGTATCAATTTCACTGATGAATATAGATTCATAAGCAATCCTTCAAAAAAATGGAAGCTATTAATAATCTCTCAGTGAAGGTACATTTAGAAGCCAGACATGAGTAAAGATATAACTAACTGATCAATACCAATATTATCGATCAATTACCAACAACGATTACATTGCGGATGACTACGACAATATTACCAACATATCGATGATGCAATTTTACCAGCAAATCATTGAATTTATAAAACATTTACGATTTCCTTCAAAAAATGGAAGCTATTAATAATCCGTCGGTGATAGCTATTATAAAACATTTACGATTGCCTCCAAATGAAAGTGACATATTACACACCAAAGGACATGAATATTGTAAATCAATTTTTTTTATCTCAATTATAAACTAGCAAATGCAAATGCATATAAGAATTGAACTATCCATTTAATTGGTCTTGGTTCCGGTTGCGATCAACCTTGAGCTTCACATGAAGCATAAATTTTCCTACTTTAATAAAAGTGTATTTAAAAGGAACACATAACAACATCATATTTCTTCTAACCAATTTTTTTCCGCTTATCTCTCCTATTTAATTAATAATCACATTAATTACTAATAATATTACTTATTTATTTTTTAGATTAAAATAGTTTTTAATAAATTAAGAAATATATCTTTTACTTATGTTATTTCTAAAAAAATAAGTTTTCATAAAATTAGAAAACTTGTAGAACATTATTTTTTTTTAAAATACAAAATATTTTATAATTGGTGTTTTTAAAAATATTTTTTTATAAATCATTAAAATTGAGAGTTATAATAAGAAAGTTTTTAAGTATGACACTTTTTTAAAACGTTTGTTTTGAAATTAAAGTTTTATTTTATTTATTATAAGAAAGATTTCAATCATATCTTATTTTATAATATTGATGTATAATTAATAAAATTTTATTATATTTTTTAATTTTTTTATTCAATCCGTGTAATGCACGGGTTTACTAAAACGTACTAGTTTAAACTAATTCGCTCACACCTTTCTGGTCTCTTGATCCCTTTACATTGCTACCGGATTCTTTTATAAATCACAATTTAACAAAATTATATAAATGACTAGCAGTTCATTGTGGTTAAAAATAATTAAATTATACAAAGACATAAGTAGGTATAAATATTTTGAAGAGTAAGATGTCCTAGTATTGTAGCTCTTAGAATATTGTGATTTGTGAGTGGTCTTAAAGCCTAAGAGGCATCCTTCATGCGGCTTTAAGCACTTTGCTCCCATCCTTTAGTTGTGTGTCATAAGATAAGATAAGATATATAGTATTCTCAATAAGATCAATGTACGTGAACGTATAATTTATCATAGAGCTTTATATATATACCTCTCCTACAATTTACCAAAACCAAAAAGGTTGCAATTCAAACATATATATTACCTATTTTAAAACAATCTATCGGAGCATATATCAAGAATGACAACCCACAATCAATAGGAATTTCTTTTTGTGGGTATGGTTATTCTAGCTAATTAATAGTGCAGTCCTTTAAGCCTACAATACTACCTTTTTGGTTCCCATCGTCACCCGATCTGAGCTTGCATTTATATATCCTAGTACCACTTAGATTAATAATTATACCCTAACATCAAATATAGCAGAGTATAATTCATAAAAACCCTAACATCATAGAAAATATATAACAAACGAGCAATTATAAATTAACGTTAATATAATGAGTTTTTCTAATTGAACCCTAGTCTAGTTTTCATTTACACCCTTGTCTACTTCATTAGTTATATTCACTAATTTTATTGTTCTTTACTTCTTAAACCAAATTATAGTATAACAACTTCAAAGTTTGCCTAAAATTTATAAATCTTATTGAAATTTCTACAATAATTGATAACACTTTATCACCTTTATACTAATTTTGTTGAAATTTGTAAAATAATTAATAAATCTTTTGTAACTATTATAAGATGCAAACTAGAAAATTTGTATGAATACTTGAAAATTATAGCGAACAATTCTAAAATTAAATATTATACAGTAAAAATTATAATGAAATTTTTGTACGTCAAAGATTTTAATAATTATTATTAATTTATTCACATCTAAATATGAGCATTCAAACATTATTGAACACTTACAAGTATGCATTTCTTTACGTGCGGAAGACTATTATATTTAATATATTGATTTATATCAATGTGGACCAATAAAAATTATTTAAGTTTAAAACACATTATAACGTGTAAAGTTAACTGTAGATTATTTTTTGTATTATTTATATCTCTAGCTCTGGATAGTTTGTTGTAAAAAAATTATATTATTGGTATATAAAATTAAAAGTTACATTTGTATATTGGATAGTTGTATTTATGGAGTCTTCATTATTAGATAGTAGTTAAAGTAATATCATATTTAATAAGAGTAATAATACTTTAAATACAGTAGATCATTAGCTTGGTTAAAAACTACAACTTCGGTTTCCCTAAGTTGTTTGTTCAAAAGTTCTATCTTTTCTTTATAGTTGTGATCATTTTGTTTTAAAATTCTATTTGTTTCTGTGCACAATTGTAGATCATTTACTAAGCTATCATTGTGATCTAATAACCTAGCAAATTTTAAGTCTATGCTTTCTCTAAATTTATTACATTCAATGCATGCATGACTATCAAATAATTGATCAATGGTACTTACCTGAGAGGGTGTGGTTGAATCAACCATCAAAGCAGAGTCTGACTTTGTTGGTATTGGTGATTCTGAACTTTTTGTGCTTGTCCCTTCTTCAGACAGACGCTCGACCACGTTTGCAGTTTCTTCAGTGTTTGACATCGCGAGTTCCACTGCAATATCACCTTCACTCGCTGAGTCGTCATCTAAATCCTCAACACTAGCAATGTTGGATTCTCCCGGAGACACAAACCGAAAGCTCCAATCTTGTCATTTGTCATCATGAGCAGTCAAGGCTTTATGATCCTTGCTTGACGAAGTAGGACTACTTGTGGGTTTATCCTGACGATTGAAGGATGAAAATGGATTCCCATTTCCTATCTTCTTGGGCTTCACACATTCACGTTTGAAGTGCCCATTTTCCCCACAGTTGAAGAATGTAACTTTGGTTTTGTCAAAACCAAAAGTTGTGTCCTTAGTAGCAATCAAGTTCTGTCCGGTCTTCTTGACAAACTTCTTAGCTCTCTGGACAGCACTTGCTAAGACCCACATTATGTCCATTCTTTCCAGCTCTGTCTCGTCTACCTGCTCGTAGTCCTCATCTGCCAGATGGCAGTTCCCAATTTTCCCAGCAACGAGCCCATCATAGGAGTGGACAACAGCTACTAAGAGATCCATGTGCTCCTTTGCTACCTCTATTGACATTCCCGAGATTATCGGTCTTCAGTTTTGTAGCATTGTCTTCAGGTGCTATGTATTGGGTACCAGACGACCCTGACGTGTTAGATCCTGAAGTAGTGTCTTGAGATGGACCAGCTGAACTCGACACGAATGTCATTTGTAGTGGCTCTCCAGACGTTTTGGCTTGTGGAGTTGAGTTATACAGTGCCGGATTCTGATCATATGAAGACTTTTGGGCCCTGTACTTCATCCTCAACTCTTCCTCTCTCAGTTTCAGAATGAAATCATTGATATCTAACTTCGCTGGCATATCATTCTGTCTGAGGTTGGAGACAAAAGAAACACACTTCTCTGGCAACCCATCTGCAAAGTTTGACACCTTGTCTTCCATAGACGTTATGACTCCATGAGTGTGCAACTCACTCATTAAGTGGTAGAACCGATCGATTACGTCATCCAAGCTCTTTTTACCCTTTGACGAGAAGTTGTCGAATTCCTTATTCAAATCTTTAGCCTTTAGAGCTTTTAATGACGCATTCCCATCATACCGTTTTTCAATGCATCCCATAGCTTCTTTGCTTGCTTGTTCTCAGAAAATTGATGAAAGATGTCTTTTAAGAATTGACTGAGTTAGCAATGCATAAACTTTCTTCTCAGCATTGTACTTTACCTTTTGTCCATCAGTCATGCCGCCTAATGTAAGATTGGGATCTACTCCATTCAAGTAGATCTCGAATCTTTGCTTCCACTGTGGGTAATCATCTAACGTGATTAGCTTAGGGGGTTTGTTATGATTCCCCACTTCATTTTCCAGAAGCAATAGATTCTGGATCCTTGAATCCCTCCCTGTGGTGAACGCTAAATATTGATCCTCCATTACTATCAACTTTAAACTTTGAAACAAATTGTTTTACTTGTGCGAATGAAGGTGTGCGATTGGACAATTCGTGCGATTGAACAATGAGAATGGCTCAAACGTGCGAATGAACTAATGCGGATAAATCAATTGTGCGAATGGACAGGTGAGGATGAACAATGCGAATAGGCAGTTCAATCGTACGAATAGAAGTACAAATGAGTTCAATCGTGCGTATGAGGGATGCGTATGAATTCAGTCGTGCGATTGAGTCAATCGTGCGACTGAAGCTGCTAGATTTTGAGAATTCGAAGTTTTAAGGTATTTTGGACGCAAAAACACGAATTTCTCACTAACCCTAATTGCCGTATGCCGGAAAACGTTAACTTTTTGACCTAGAGATGTCTAAAACACTGTTTGACACAAAAAGATTGCGTTTTTTGAGTGAAAAACACAATTTTTATATCAAAACGATTGAATCACACGTAAATCAAGAGGCAAAGCTCTGATACCACTTGTTAGGGTCGTGTACTGGACGTAGTACTAACTGATTTACGTGTATACCAACTCAAATAGTGCGGAATCTTATTTGATTGGCGATCCAATCAGTGAGAACGCACGTAGAATCGATCTTAGATTGAGTCTAAACTTTTAGAACGATTGCAAATCGATTTAGTGCGATCTATGAACTTGGAACAGGTTCTAAGAAGTCTCTGGATGGCTAGGGTACGATTTAGTACGTAGGTATTCAAAGTGTCCCATTTTTCCACGAATTAAGTGGTATTCATAGGTTAGGGTTTCTTATTCGTGCGACTGAACCATTAGCATGGTTCAATCGTGCGACTGAGTCATGCGGTTGATCCATTCGCACGACTGAGTGTTCAGTCGTGCGACTGGTTCATTAGCATGAAGTTGTTCATGCGTATGGTCCATTAGCATGGGCCATTCGCACGAAAACTTCATACGACTAAGTTTGAATATGTTTCTCAATCATTACTTTACTCAGATTTATTCAAACAACCACAAACCTATATAATTAGTTCAATATGAGTTAATAAATAATAAACATTTAAACATACACTGAAACATTTAACATTAAGATCATCAATCACATATTCTGTTTCATTCAACTCGTATATTTCATTTACATTTAGGATATGACAGACATATTACATTAAGATCGCAAACTAGGTACATATGTATCAACATATAGCTCTCTGACAGCCCCCTGAATTTTCCTCATTTTTAGTGTATTTGACCCTATACGTCGCGTATGGACCCATACGCGACGTATAGGTGGGTGTCAATTTATAAAGTGGGGTGTCTCTTTATTATGACCCTTTAACAAACTTCTTTAGGCACATTTTAATGTGATGGGTTTTTAATTTTTAATATTGATAGCTAAATAGTTGTTTATTTATTTAGACGTTAAAGAGTGTTTTATTTAATTAAAACTGAAAATACATAATAAATAGATCTTTAAAAATTGAGAAGTCTAATTAGCACTCATCTAACAATTAGTTTTTTCACATACAATCTTTTGAAGTTAAACACATTAATTTACTTAAATTTCCTAAGTCATAAAATCAATACATCATTTACATGTCATTTGAAAAGAAAATAATTATAATCTAAAAACTTCAATGTAGTAATCAATTTTTCTGTACTCAATAATAACAAAATAAACAAAATACGTCCACGTAACTAGCAAAATAGATCACAGTTAATGAATTTGGTAATGTAGCAGTCTAAGATTCTTAATCATATTAATTTACTTAAATTTCCAACGTTATTAGACTAACATTTAATTGGAATTAAATAACAATAAAGTTAATGAATGTTATTAATGTAGTAGACTAGGGTGTAAATGGAAATTACACCAGGGTGTAATTAGAAAAATCCTATAATTCATCTTTAATCATCATTAATTATAATGATCAGCATGATATCTATCACTAAACAAAAAGTTGTTTAATAATGTCAATGATATAAGCAAACATAAAAATAAACTCTGAACAAGTATCTAGATATTTCACCCCACATGAATACGACACCAACTCAATTATCAATGCTTTGTGTATCTCTCGATATGATGCATCAATATCAGCTTTCACTAAATTTTAAATTTGGCATCACTATATTTGCATTATACCAAAAAAGTATCACTTACACCATGTTAAATCAATCATATATTCAACACATTTTCAATACATTGAATAATATTACATATAACCGTTATCGACCATAATATCTAAGATTGATGTAGAAACATACCCACCTTAGGTATTAGTTTGTCTACTCTTGGTGGGTGATTAAAATAAATAAAGCAGCTCACTTGCTTTAACACTTAATTAACATAATATTTTTTTTATGTTTGATATAACTTTATAATAACTTTTATTCATGAAAGATGTTGGATATTCGATAAATTAATTGGCACACAACATCTTTTGAACTTGTAGTTTTACTAACTTTTCTTCTTTTATATGCAAGGATATGATTATATAATGGAAAGCATTATTCTAATCTATTTATCACTTTTAATAAGGAAATAGCTAGTCTCTTGTTGCTTTTATTTGTAAAATTAAAAGTTTAATTATTAACTAACGGAAAATATCAATATATAGTATTCCTTATCGATCTATATATATTTATAAAGTTCTTTTAGTTTCAGTTAAAATTTTGAATCTAAGTAATGAAATATGTTGATAAATTTCATTTATTTACTTTATGTTTATATATTGTCGGATATGTCTTGAAATAAATAAACATAACCTATTATAATTAAATAATACGAATACTAAAAGTAAAATACATAAAAAAATAACTGATACACAATGAGAAATTAACGTATTAACGTTTAAAATTAAACTATGGATCGTACTTGTATATATAGCAAAATATTCATGATAATATAAATATATAAACATTTATTAAATACCCTAAAATAATTTCACATGTTACTAAATCTTATGCTGAAAAGGTATTCATTTTAATAATTTTCTCTAAGGCTTGTATTAAAGAAACACATTTGTTTGTTATTTAAACATCATATTGTCTCTATCTCTTTTCATATATCTATATGTATGTGTAAAAAAAATAGAAAAAATAAAAATAATAAAATGTATTTATAACATATCATTTTCTCAAAATAAGACATTAGGCACAAAAGTATCATCTAAACAGTTTTTTAATAATTAAAAGCTAAGTGTGGGCACACACACCACAGTGCTTAGAGAAATTATAAATTGTTATTCAGTTACCCTCCTACAAGCTCTCACCACCCTTTGTTTTATATATTCTCTCCCCAACTATATCACAAGCACACTCTGTTTATTCTTGGTGGAATAGCCTCAATTCCACAATCTTTTCATTAAAACCCACAAATTTAATATACTTTCTTTAAGAAAGTTTAGATTTTTATTGCAAAATGGTGGTGAAGAAGCCAAGAATAGTGATAATTGGGGCAGGAATTGCAGGTTTAACAGCTGCAAATAAGCTTTACAAATCAATTGGTTTAAAAGGGGGATTTGAGCTTTGTGTGATTGAAGGTGGGAATAGAATTGGGGGGAGGATTAACACCTCAGAGTTTGATGGTGATAGAATTGAAATGGGGGCTACTTGGATCCATGGAATTGGAGGTAGCCCAGTTCATAAGATAGCTCAAGAAACCAATTCCATGGAATCAGAGAAGCCATGGGAGTGTATGGATGGGTTTCTTGATGACCCCATCACCATTGCTGAAAATGGGTATGTGTTAAATCCATCTTTAGTTAACCCTGTGTCAAATCTGTTCAAGAATCTAATGGATTTTGCTCAAGGAAAAAAGAATTCAGTTGGGAATGGGGTGAAAGATGGGAATGGGAGTGTTGGGTCTTTCCTTAGGAATGGGTTTCAAAATTACTGGGAAAGAGAAGAGGTGAATGGGAATGGGAATGAGAATGGGTATGGGAATGGGAGTTGGAATAGGAAGTTGTTAGAAGAAGCAATCTTTGCAATGCAAGAAAACACTCAAAGGACTTACACATCTGCTAATGATTTGTTTAACCTTGATTATAATGCAGAAAGTGAGTATGTTATGTGCCCTGGTGAAGAAATCACCATTGCTAAAGGTTACTCAAGCATTATAGAGTCATTAGCATCTGTTTTACCAAGTGGGGTCATTCAATTAGGCAAAAAAGTGTGCAGAATTGAGTGGCACCCTGAAAGTGAAGTTGGAACAATAGAAAATGGTCATGATGATGGTAGACCGGTGAAGTTACACTTTCTTGATGGTTCAACTCTATCAGCAGACCATGTTATAGTCACAGTTTCATTAGGTGTACTCAAAGCTGGAATCCGTGATTCCAGCAATTCGGGTATGCTAAAATTCAACCCCCCACTTCCAGATTACAAGATTGAAGCCATTTCAAGACTTGGGTATGGTGTTGTCAACAAGCTTTTCATGCAATTAAGCCCCGAGTTATCCGATATCGACCAATTCCCATTTCTACAATTGGTGTTCCATCAAAGTGATTCTGAGGTTAAGAATCCTAAAATCCCTTGGTGGATTAGGAAGACTGCTTCAGTATCACCAATTTATAAGAAATCAAGAGTGTTATTATCTTGGTTTGCAGGTGAAGAAGCACTTAAGCTGGAAACACTTTCAGATGAAGTGATTCTTGATGAAATCTCCACAACTTTATCTACTTTTCTATCGAGTTCATCGGATTCCTATGAACAATGTAATGGGAATGTCATCAAGAACTCATCAAAACTGAATCTTGTTAAGGTTTTAAAGACCACATGGGGGAATGATCCTCTATTTTTGGGTTCATATAGTTATATTGCAGTTGGTTCAAGTGGTTGTGACATGGACACATTGGCTGAGCCATTGACCAAAAGTGGTTCACACCCACTTCAAATCTTGTTTGCAGGGGAAGCAACACATAGAACTCATTACTCTACAACTCATGGTGCTTATTTTAGTGGGATTAGAGAAGCAAATAGGCTGCTTGAACACTATCAATGTATGGATTAGAACTATAATATTATGGATGAGTGTTATTTTTGTAATGTCTTGTTTCTAATTTTCCAAAATTACCCTTTTTCCCTAGTGACCATCTTTCTGAATGTTGGGGAGTGATGGAGACATTTGAAAGATGGGTGGGTTATAAAAAGCTTCTTTTTAGTTTTCTATTGATCTTGTTTGATCTGTTTGGATTTGTTATATTATGTTCCTAATTATCTTTAATAAAGTCCCTTTTTACAAAAGCAACAATTCCCACACTCAGAGCAATGCTACTATATTAACTAGATCAAGCATTAATAGTTTTAAATAATTCAAGCCCCGTTTGATTCATTGAATTCTCTAAAATTGAAACTTAAATTAGATAATTTTTAAAGATTACTTTGTCATATAATATGTTATTATACAGCATATGTTTTAAATACATATGACATTCTGGGATAAAGGATAGCTTACTCTTTTTTGTTTATATTAGTTTTAACAAAAGCTTTTGATCTCATCATCTTTACATACATGATGAAACCAAACCTTTATAGATTGGATTTTCATGTCTTCTTTGTCTCTAGAGTTTGTTTCTTATGTCTCTTTTTCTATAAGAAATAGTGATGATTGATAAAGCTTTATATTATTCAAGTTGGAGCACTAATTGATAAATCTATTTAGTGTGATATGAATTATTGCAAGATGCCATTTCTGTGTGGGAAGCCCACAACTGGTACAATGTTGCAGCATGAAATCAGCCTCAGATGTTGATGACAAATAGGATGGATGGTCTGATTTTTGTTTTGTTTTGTTTTGACATAATAATGGAGGCAATCTGAGATGTTTATAACCATCAGATTCACTGATCTACTACTAGTGTGGGGCTCATTGTCTCCATTCTATGCATGATGGAACATCACATACAAAACGTGCGGCTAAATGTACCCCTCCCCTCATGTATTGTAAGTATTCTTTTATGAGTGAGACAGTAGATATAATCTTAAGTACGTAGTTAGCCAAATTTTATCTTCTGATCATTGTAATGTTGTTTTGGGGTACATCATATTAAATCATTGATCATTGGAATGAAGTTTTTAATTTTAATTATTAATGGAACATATCAAAAAGTGTATTTCATTTTTTGGTAAAAGATTTTCCCAAAACACGTTTCAGGAAACCAAAAAAATCAAAGAACTAGACAAAATGACATCCCAAACTATACAGTAATACATAAAAAGTAATTCATAATTACTAATCAATTGAGTATTTGCCTTTAAGTTTATCAATAATTACATAATTAAATGATGCAAATGTACTAAAATGTAGTTTTGATGGATCAGACACGTTTTTTTATTGATTCAGCTCGTATGTTTTATTATATATATATATGTGAGATCTAAACTATTAATTCTATTGATATTTTATATTTTAAACTAGTAAAATCAAATCATGCACAATTTTCATGATCGATTTTCTTCTTTTCTAGCAAATCGTTTACTTTTAATATAGAGGTCAACAATCTTTAATGATTTCGATCTACGAGAGTCGCACATAAAATTTGATAGCACATGTGAAAGTCAACTACTTTTAAGTGTTTGCTTTCAGAATATAGGAATAAAAACTAAATATCTGATATATCAAAAATAAATTAATATCAAAATAGAGGGAAGATAGATAATTTGGAGAGGAATTTTTGGTGCAATTTCTTGTTGTTATTCTTGTCTATGTTTCTCATTGTATGTTCCTACCTTCTTGTTAGTTTTTTCTAATGATCGGTCGTTAAACAAAAATCAAAGTTTTTCTGTGTGACGAAAGATAGTGATTCTTTAAGCATCACTTAAGTAATTAGAGCGCTCATACTTACACTCATTAAAAATGTAATGTGCTCAGGTTGGTAGATGAAAATAATAAAAAAAAATCAAATCTCTTGCACCGCGCTAGTGAGCAACCTCACAAAAGGGCCCCATCACTCACGCCTCAAAGGTCGGTTTTCATGCCTAAGATCTGCCTATGTGGCGGTTATCCCCACCACTCTCAGTGATATAACACATGAACGTTGAAAATCAAATAAAACTCAAAAGTATAATATAAGTTAGTTTGGAGTAATGTAAAAATAAAAGTAAAGTATATTTTCCGTTAAAAAACATCTCTCTCTATACATCTAGAGTTTCCTACGTCAACTTAGAGCTTCGAATTACATATTTGTTTTGTTTATTAAAAATCTGTTGTATATAATTTGCTTCTATATTAATAACTTACACTTTATTACTCTTATTTTTCTCCTAATATATAAATAAAAGCTTATATAATTTATTAATTTACGACAATGATTCTCAAGAGTCTTTACAACACAAAATCAACTAAAATGGCCCATTTCATGATATGCAAATCTTAGGTTACCCTCACCACATACAAGAAGGGACCATGCATACTACACTTTTATGAGCCACACATTATTAGACAATATAAAGAAACTATGAAAAGGAACATAAATGAGTCTATCATTACAATTTATATCATAAAGGTAAAGAACCATATTTTCTACATATAATATATTTTGTTGATCTTTTGACTTGTAGTAAAAATATTATATCAAATATCATGTTTAGGAGGGTAAGATGAAACAATCAAGATTAAGGATTAAAATGTTCAACCAAATTCAATTTAATTAGTTTTTGGGCTAAAGAATCAGAAACTTTAGAGTAGAAAACAAGAACGATGGAAACCTAGTAGTGGAGAAGTGATGACCAGATGAAGAAGAAGACGACGTGGAAATAACCGGATGGAGATGAATAAGAAGCTTGAAACTGATGGAGATGAGTAAATGCGTTAATTACGTTTAATTAATAAAGCAAAAAAGGCAAGGCAGATTTTATATGTTTCAATTTCTTTCTACAAAAATTACATTTTTACCTTAATGTTTAAACTTTTCCCAATTTGACCTTAAACTATATATACATTTAATTTATCTAAATTTTAAGTGTAAAAGGATAGAAATCATCATTAATATTATATATAACTAATTTCAAATTATAATATTAATATATTGCACCTAAGTACGAAAAGCCTTACGCTTTGCGCTCGGTTTAGACGATGTAACATCGGAGTGTTTCCCGCTTTTTAAAACTAGATTTAATCATTTCAAGTAACTTTTCTTCATCTTAGTTGTAAAGACATAAATGTATTCTTGAGTAGCAAATAGGTGTGGTTCAATGGATATTAAATTAAACGATGAAATCACTGAAATTTTGTTAGATAATCATGTGTATTTTGTTATTTAGGATATATATTGGTTAAATTTACAGCTTTGCTTGTTAATTGAGAAATATGTAATTAGGGTTCATAAATCTCAAATTGAGACTGCACCCAAATTGGTTTGTGATTAGGTAGGGAGATTTGATTGCAATAATGATGTTTTAAAGAAAAACATTGAGTAATTGTAAAACAAATTTTATGATGTGGAATAAAGATTGGTATCATAATTTGGGTGATTTGGAAGGATGAACCCAAAATGGGTCAAATTTGGTTGGATGATAATATTGATTTATGGATGTTATGTGCATATTTTGTAAATGCAAATGACCAATTAAATATGCATTTGTATGGGTCAAGTTAAAGTGATGTTCTAAGGATCCTTAACCCACGTAATTGTTGGGTAAAATAGCATTCCAATGACTTTAAACATATTATATGTTTGTTGATGATAGAAAATCAAGTGTCAAAGGGTGAAGAACAAACAAGAAATATCAATAACTTTAAAACTAATTGACTTTCGATGTTTATATTAATATAAAAAGTAAACTAAAAGTTAATTGAGCCTCCAAATATAAACGGGTTAAAAACTATACCATAAACAAAGTCCAACAAAAGCTACAAATAATACAAAAAGAAGTAAAATAACTTATAAATTAAGCCCTTTTTGGGCCGGAACGATGACACAAACCACCTATGGGGGTTTGTTGAAACGTGCTCCTCGATCCAACGGTCGTTTTGACGGGTCGCACGTCTAAACCGAAGTCTTCTAGCCTAAGTTATGATCATTTTAGTAAAGTTCATTTACGATTATAGGCCTCCAAATACAAGATAGCCTGTTGCTCCATACTTGGACCCATACCACTCTTCAAAAAAAGAAGGTAAGTGTTCTCACTTACTAATAGATTGTTTAAACATGAATTCATATATTAGAGCATTCATAATGGAATTTCTAAAAACATGTGAGTGTGTTTCATGTATTATATAGAATGTTTTTGAGTGGTTGTGAGTGAAGTAGAAAGAAAATGTTATTGTTGATTAGTATATTGAAAGAATCATTGTTCAATCTCTATAAATTTTTAATATTTTTGAAAGTGATTGTGAGTGAATAAAGAAAAAAATGTAATGATAAGAATATAAAAAGTATTATTTAATTAAAAATGAGAAAAGAAAATATTAATTTTTAGTGTCATTATATGAATAAAGATAACGAATTCACCATGAATACTCTTAAACATATATTTTTGTTGCTTGTATGAGTTTTTATTCTTGGAAAATGTTAGAGTAACAATCATGGTGTGTAGTTATGGTATATGAATTTTAAAGGGTGTTAGAGTTAAACAACGAGATCGTTGAATCCCAATAAATGATATAATCATGATATGTTGAGTCTCGATAGATGTGCTAAACCATATGTCTTTAAACTTTAAAGGGTGCAAAAAATTTGAAGTGAACTTCAAAGGATGTTACGATATCATTGAACCTCAATGGATTGTGTTTGAAGTTGTATTTGAGAGGAATAAGAACAAATGATATATGTGTGTGTGTGTGAAAACTCCATTACATTTCATAAGAGTTGCATTCATAAATACATATTACATAATGAAAATACTTGCAATAAACCTTTGTAATTGGGTTCATTCCAACTCTTGCGTCCAACTGTATTAGGCAAGAATAATCTCCAACACTACAGATTCTTGTGTACTTCATCAACATACAGATAGATATTATGTCGAAAGTGATGATAATTCAAGAAGTTCTAGAAGCATACACAATCACAGATGTAGATGATATAAGAGATGAACCTTGTTGGAAATAACTGCACATGTTCATCAACATACAAATAGATATAATGCCCTTGAAAGATCCCACACCCCACAGGCCACAAGGGATGCATTGCTAGCAGTTTTAACAATTGACCCTCATGTAGGAATGGCAATGGGTCGGGTTCGGGCAGGGTGTTGGTAATCTCAAGCTCATGTTTGGTTAAGAAATCTTGTCCCATATCCGACCCATTACTTGTCGGGTATTAATCGGGTAATAACCCATATGGTATCGGGCATACCCACGGGCATCGGGTATGCCCATTAGTTTCGGATTGCTGGTATCTCGTGGGTGTTGACCATTACACATCGGGTAATTTATATAACTCTATTTTAATACTTTTAAGTATACCATTTTAAATATCAAATATGATCATCTCTTTAATTTTTCTTATATTAAAAACTATGAGAACATCTTCATTTGGAAAAAATTAACAAGGTCAATACATTAAAGAGATGATCATTTGGAAAAATTAACAAGGTCATATTTGCTTCAGTGAACTGAATCTCGTGGGTGTTGACCATTACACATCGGGTAATTTTTAAATCTTCATTTGGAAAAATTTTTAAATCCTTCAGTGATCTTACAACGAACAAGATTTGTATTGTAAATTCGTACGAAGCAATCAAAGAATTGGATAATGTATAGTGCATAAGCCGCCCCAATTTTGAACAATAACACCTAACTTCTTTTAGAACATCTACTTATCTACTTTTGTTAATCATCTATACATGCATCTCGTCGGATGAACTCTTAAACTTTTGGATTGAAGGAAGACACCTTACCACCAAGATGTCCCTTTAAAAACACATGTTCACCTAACTATATAGACGAGTTTAGAGGCAACCCAAGTTTCAATTTGGTTTTGGATAATTCTAGAAAACCACTTGCTAGGAAATTGTAAAATGATAAAAGTGACCCTTTACATTAGAATTTTTTTTATTTTAGAGTTTGTAAAACTGATGAAAATATATCAAGGTAATACCAAAACAAATATTTAAATTGCATTTAAATATACTATTCTAGAATATTCTTGTTAGTCAAAGGTGATTGTAATCTCGTAAGGCAATCCCTTATGTAGCTCCTAGTATTTCTCCTTACCTTGTATTGATTGTGGCTATTTATTTACCATGTATCTCTTTGTAAAATATATACAAAACCTTTCTGCATATCAATACTATTCTTCTCTGTTTACCTTATAAAATACTTCGAATATACTCTAAAATGTTCTATCAATCAATTAAGAATTGATTATTGCAAAGGCACTTTTGCACTTTCTTTACCTCCAGAGGTGACAAAAGCTTTGAATTTAAGTCTTTGTATAGATTACAATTTGATACTTTTTTTAAATGGGTTTTTTAGAAAAACATGATGATTGGTAGATTGTTTTGAAAAATGAGTATTCCGAACATTGCATTTACGGAATCCAACCACCCAATTGTCTGTAAATGGCAATTACGGATTCATAATTACAATCTAAACTTATATTTTTTCAACTTACAAAATCTTTGCCCAAGTTAATAAAACAAAATTGAATAATATCTAAGATCATTATAACTAGTTTTTTTCCGGTCGCACATTGCAGCGACATTGTATACGGCGTGATAACGAGACTAACAACCAAACTGACTTGTCTACGGTCTAAATCCACGTTGAACCATAAGTAACTCAAATTTATACTGTGAAACAAAAACGTATTATACTTGAACCACCTCTTTTTCAAAAAAAATATATATCAAAATGTAGATCAAATCAAAAACATATATTTAAAAGCACAGAGATTACATTCGATATAAAAAGCACATAGATTACATTCGACCTGACTCATTTAGGAACAAATTAACGTTGAAATGTAGAGTAACTTGGATTTATACCATAGATTGAAAACGTTTTATATTTGATCCGACTCATACCTAATTATTATTATAACTATTCAATCGCACCAATATATATA
>BJCM01211988.1:0-20930 GCA_018326385.1 Flaveria bidentis
AGAAAGCTTGGTTCGGGTGGATTCAAGCGTGCAAAATCGAAGTATAGCGGGTCTAATCGAAGCTCTACTTGTCGGTATTGTTTGTGTGAGTTCTAGGACCCCTCTTTTACTCGTTTTCAACTGATTTGGGGCTGGAACACATAGTGAAAACCCGTTTTTGAAAAGTGTGTGTTTGAACCATGTGTATGTGTTTGTGTGTGATGCGAGTGATGTATGATTTTGGGCTTGTGTATGCTTGAATGGTGTTGTGGTATGCATTCCTAAGGTTTAGGAAGGTTGATTTGGGCTTAGAATGGATTTGGAAGAGCTTGGAGGTCGAAAATGGCAGATTGGATTGGGGATGAACTGCATTCTGCATCAGTTAGGGCTACGCGACCGAATGGAGGCCATACGACCGAATGAGGTGCGATTGAGGTTCATTCGCACGATTGAGGTTCATTCGCATGATTGGGGGCCAGTCGCATGGGAAGTCATGCGACTGAGGGCCCATTCACATAAGTGCTCATCCGCATTAGTTTCATCCGCACAAGGTGTTCATTCGCATTAGTTCCATCCGCATGGAACTCATCCGCATTGAGTTCATCCGCATGAGGTCCATTCACATGGGTGTTCTTTCGCATAGGTGTTCATCCGCATTGATCCATTCGCATGATGTTTAGTCCCCTGGAGGCCATGTGACTGAAGGGTACCCATACGCCCAAGTAGGGCTGGTGTACCCTAGGAAAACGTAGTTTATGTACTGACTTTCGGGAGAAAGTGCAGATCTAAGTTTTGACGATGAAGTTTCCCTTAAGTTCATGTAAGATGACTTTTGAGGCCATAGGGGTTATTTGGGCATGGATGATGATGATGTATGATGTTGTATGCTTATGCATGATGTATGTTATGTATGCATGATGCCCTGTATGATGATGCCCTGTATGATGATGTTGACTGTGTATGATGATGTTCCTTTTATTATGTATGATTATTTTCCCTTGTCTTTACGATGAATGTTAATGAATGAAATGAAGTATTATGTAACATAAAGTGGAAGATAATGAAAAGAGGAACATGATGAATGAATGCATGCATTAATGAATGATGAAGATAATAATGATATTATCTATGTGTACATATGATGTATGATCGCATGAAAGTAAAGTACAGTTTTTACAAAAGTAAAGTATGTTTTATTATAAAACTAGAACTCACTCAACAACGCTGACTTTTATGTGTTTCCAGTTGGCAGGTAATGATTGCTGAGAATGACAGGGGGCGGCTACTCAGCTCTTTTGGATTGCATCCATATTTATAATGCTTTTGTGATGTAATGCAACATATATTTTGTAACTTGATAACTATGTATTATTTTGCAAAAGCTTTTATAATGAAATGAGATGTCTATTTTAAACGTTCCGCTGCGATGTTTTTATGAGATATGAATGTAATTATATGTTTTATATTCGATGATCGACCAACTGTAAGCGTCCCGGGAACGGGGCCTTACAAGTTGGTATCAGAGCCAAAGTTTGTGTGAAATGGGTAAATTTTCAAAATAAACCTTAACTTAAACTGAGAATAGGACGGAAAGGGAATGGATGCCAATCTGAGTAGCTGCATGCCATCAGGTATTTTCATAATGTTAACCGGTATTTGTCGCATCTGATATGGGCTGAGGCCTATAAATGCCAGTTTCATTGTGTAGAGAGTTTAAGGGTTTTGAGAGAGTGCTCAGGGCCTAGGTGCTACCAGGTGATAGGGGAGATCATGCTCGATCTCCTCTTGCCAGGAGTCGTGATTCTTATGTTTAAACGAGCTTGTAATCATTAGGTTTTATCAATGAAACCATTGAATTCTTATTCGTTATCTTGTTTGTCTCTTGGTTTTTCTTTTTCCTTCCGTCAAGAACGCGCTCGGATGTCAACCGATCCAGCGACTTCACACATTTGCTGTGGAATCCAGATGATTTGTGAACATCAACTTGCAGCAGCAACGTATTCAGCTTCACACGTTGACAGAGCAACGGAGGTCTGCTTCTTACACTGCCAGGTGACTAACCGTCTACCAAAGAACTGACATCCCGCTGATGTTGACTTGTAATTCATTTTGTAACACCCATAATCCGAGTCACTATACGCTGTAAGCTTAAAGTCATCATCATGAGGATACCATAACCTGAGTGTTGGAGTACCCTTCAGATAACGAAAAATCCTTTTGACCCCGATGAGATGAGTTACTTTTGGTTTCGCCTGATATCTGGAGCAAAGACACGTCGCATACATGATATCAGGATGTGAGGCAGTGAGGTACATGAGAGATCCGATCATTCCTCTGTACATGGTGGCATCAACCAGATCACCATTTTCGTTGGGTGCCACGTCATGGTTCGTGGCAAGTGGAATTCCAGCTGCTGAAGCATTCTCCATGTCGAATCGACTGAGGATATCACCTACATACTTGGTCTGATGTAGGAAGATTCCCTTTAGTGTTTGATCCACCTGTAACCCGAGAAAGAATTTCATCTCCCCTGTGGCACTCATTTCAAATTCTGCTTTCATTACAGATTCGAATTCTTTACATAATTCTTCATTTTGGGAACTGAAGATTATGTCATCAACATAAATCTTGTCTAGCAGTAAATCACCATCCTTTTCTTTGATAAACAAAGTATAGTTTATCACTCCTCTACGAAAATCGTGTTTCACAAGATGAGTTGAGAGTTTCTCATACAAGGCTCTAGGGGCTTGATATAGCCCGTAAAGATCCTTGTCCAGATTGTAAACTCTATCCTGATGATAAGGATCCTCAAATACTTTGGGTTGATTGACATAGACCTCTCACGGATTTCACCATGAAGGAATGCGCTCTTTACATCTAGTTGATAGACTTTATCTTCATATAGGTTGCATAGGCAAGAAATATACGTATTGCTTCCATCCTTGCCACCGATGCAAACACTTCATTGTAATATATGCCTTCGACTTGTCAAAATCCTTGAACTACAAGTCAAGCCTTATTCCTTATAATGACCCCTTGGTCATCATCTTTCTTGCATTTCAGCACCCATTTAGTGCCAATTACCGTAGCACCTTTTGGTTTGTCCACAAGGGCCATACTCCTAACTTCTTGAATTGTAGGAGTTCTTCTTGCATTGCACTAACCCATGCATCATCATTTAAGGCTTCACTCATATATTTTGGCTTAAATTGAGACACAAAACATCGATATGCACCATTGTGAAGATATCCCTTTTCCATTACCAAGACATAATCAGTTGAGTATAGCGGATTTCTGGTTTGTACTCCCAATCTAACATCCCCAATGACATTGTCCAAGGGAAGATAAGCATTTAGCCGAGAACCGGGAGTAGTTGGAACAACCACCTCATTATCTAGATTGTTAAACTCAGGTTCGGATCTAAAGTTGTTGGAGTATGAGGTTTCGATGTGTCAGAGGCATTAGGATGTGATGCTTGTGTAATTTCATTTCTGGGAACGTGTTCCTCCTGTTCCAAATTTGCAGTCTCAACTGCTTCATCATCAGAAGATGAGTCGCTTATATCAAGTGCCCCCCCTAAAGGATTAGAGGACTCGTCTAGTGGAGCCGATGCTGTCAAGTCTTGTGGTGGTGTGTTTAGAACATCATACATCATCCTTGCTGACAGCTCATCATCAGTGGGAGAAGGAGGTAGATTGAAGGATTTAAAGAATCCTTTATAGTCAAAGAAGAAGGAGGGTCCTTTTCCAGTAGGGAGGTGGTGAATCTTTGAACATCAACGTTGCACCACACTTCTACCTGACCTGTTGAGTTGCTATAAACTCTCTTGTCTGGTATGCTGTATCCGAGAAAGATACCTTCTTCTGCCTTCTCACTAAACTTTCCTGTCTGAGTTTTCTTCAGCAGTATGCATGGTGTGCCAAACGGTTCTAGATACTCCAGGTTGGGCTTACGTCGCTGGAGCAGTTCATAAAATGTTTTCCCATGTCGTTGATCACTAAGACTCGATTGAGCATGTAACAAGCATTAGCTACCGCTTCATTCCAAAATTGAATAGGCAGTTTGGAGTCAGCTAGCATTGTTCTAGCAGTCTCTATCAAGCTCCGATTCTTCCTTTCAGCAACACCATTCATCTGTGGAGTGAAGGTAGAGGTAAATTGATGTACAATTCCTCTCTCTGTATAGCATGCCTCCATCCACTGATTTTTGAACTCAGTTTTATTGTCTGATGATCTGTCTTACTTTTAGCATGTAGAGTGATTCCAAAGTAGTAACAAGTTGTTTGAATGATTCAAAAGTTTCTGCTTTGGCTTTCAGAAACATCACCCAAGAGAACCTTGAGTAATCATCCATTACTATAAAGCAATACAGGTCACCAACAATGCTTTTTGTACTGACAGGGCCAAACAGATCCTTGTGTAGAAGCTCAAGAGGAAGATCAATTGAATGAACTTTCTTTGCCTTCTGAGCCTTCTTGGTCTGTTTCCCTTTTTTACATGCTACACAAAAATCCGGAAATTGGAAGTTTTTGACGGTTACTCCATTCACTAAATCATTCTGTACTACATGATTCATCTTACTTGGATTAATGTGTCCCATTCTCCTATGCCAGGAGATTGAGTCCCTCTCAGTTGCCTTTGACAAGAAGCATTGAACAGATTGATCAGTTGTGGAGGCTTTTGATAGATCCAAGACATACAAATCATTATATCTTGAGGCTGACATAAGAACTTTTCCTCCTCAATCACATAGTCCTTCTTTAACATATGGCATTTCTTGTTTTCAAATACAACTTTAAATCCTTTATCACAGATCTAGGAAACTAAAAGTAAGTTGTTCTGTAGTTGATGAACGTAGTTGACCTTGTCAAACATAACTTTCTCATTTCTTTCTTCGCCTTGTGCTGTGATGTAACCTCCTTTATTCCCAGCAAATGAAACATGACCCCCTTTAATTTGTCTAACGTTAAAAAGGAGAGACGAATTCCCTATCATGTGCCTGGATGCCCCACTATCAATAATCCAGGTATTAGTGATAGCACTGTAGCGGACACCCAGCACATTCAAAGAAACTTATTAGTTCAGATTTGGGACCCAAGCCTTAACTGGTTTGAGTGACCCGAAGGAATCACACATCATAAACTCAACCCATTGTCCTTTAGAGGATAAGGGCATATCTTTCTTCTTAATCTCCTCACTATCAGACATTATACTTGATTTTTCTTTCCATAAGCCATTTTTGTGTAAGGCCTGTTTGTGATAAACAGATGACTGACTTATTGTTTGAACTTTAGGTTCACTAATACTCTTTGGTGGAGTAATAGATCTCCTTTGAGTAAAACCTTGTTTGGTATCATTAAGTTCAATTTTCTTTTTGTGAGTCTGATTGTAAGGACAATTTGAAGAGATATGTCCTCGTTTTCCACAATTGTAGCAAGATCTTCCTTTTACCGATTTAGGAAAATATTTATGTGGGTTTGAGTTTTGTAAAGGTGTGACCTTTGTCTGTTTGGGTTTTGTCACTTCCTTTTTAGATGTTTCAGCCTTATTAACAAAATTAATTGTTTTAAATTTTTGAACATCTTTAACTTGCACTTTATTTGGACTTTGATGATTAACACGTTTATGGTTAACTGGTTTAGTCAATTTGGGTTCTGATGTAGATGTTTGTGACCCAGACCGTACATTAACCCTTTTAATTTCATCATCCAAATTATCAACCGGCATTTTACCTTTAAATTTTAAAGTAGGCTACTTCTGTCTAGTGATCTTCTGTACAGGTTTGACTGTGGAACCGGGATCACTAACCAGAGGAGTAGACACCACATGATCCTTTACTGGGTTTTCATTGATAGGTCTACATTTAGTATTTAAAAGGATTTCATGTGGTGGTGCAACTACTTTGTACCCCAGACCTTCCCCATTGTTTCGTTCTTTCACTAAGTTTTAACCTATGTGAGAAAAACTAACCCAATTATGCAGTTTTTGTTTTAAAGAATCTACCTTGACTTCCAAAACTGCTTTTTCCTTTTTGGTCTCTTCTAAAGAATTTAAATAAAACTTCATATCATTTGATTGATTTAAGGCAACAACCTCGGTTTCCATTAGTTTTTTTCCCAAAAGTTCTATCTTTCTTTAAAATTGCACTCATTTTGTTTTAATATACGATTTGCTTCAGTGCAGAGTTATAAATCATTTACTAAGTTATCATTGTGTTCTAATAACCTAGCAAATTTCAAGTCAATGCTTTCTCTAAATTTATCACATTCATGGCAAGCATGTCTATCAAATAACTGGTCTAGAGAACTTACCTGTGATGAATCGGTTGAATCAGCCATCAAAACAGAATTAGGTCCTTCGATGGCTGGAGATTCTGAACTTGTGGCTCTAAGCTCTTCTTCGACCAGGTGATTTACCATGTTCACAGCTTCTTCAATATCTGGCATCGCTTGCTCAGCTGCACTCTCACCTTCACTAGCAGACCCTTCATCTACTGCTTCAACAAAGGCAACATTTGATTCTCCAGGAAAAACAAACCTGAAGGACTAGTCTTGTCCTTCATCACCTTGAGCTGTAAGAGCCTTTGAATCTTTGCTTGAAGAAGCAGTTCCAGTTATGTCCTTGTCTTGACGGTTGAAGGTGGGAAATGGATTTCTATTACCTGTTTTCTTGGGCTTTACACATTCACGTTTAAAGTGCCCCTTCTCACCATAGTAAAGCATGTTACTTTGGTTTTGTCAAAACCAAACGTCATGTCCTTAGTGGCTATTAGGTTCTGTCCTGTTTTCTTGACAAACTTTTTAGCTTTTCTGACTGCACTTGCCAAGGCCCACATGATATCCATTCTCTCTAGCTCATTCTCATCAACTTGCTCGTAGTCTTCATCTGCTAGATGACAATTTCCAATCTTTCAGGTGACTAAGCCATCATAGGATTGGACAATAGCTGCTAGAAGATCCATGTGCTCCTTTGCAACTTCCATTGTGATATTACTGAGATTCTCGGTCTTCAACTTTGTATTATTGGCTTCATGCACTATATATTGGGTAGTTGATGACCCTGGCGTTTCTGGTCCTGAAGCGGTGGATTGGGCGGTAGCGGATGAACTAGACACAAAAGCTGTTTGTAGAGGTGCTCCTGAATCAGCTGGAGACGAAACTGAGTTGTAGAGTGAAGGATTCTGAATGTAGGATCCTTTCTTTGACTTGTACTTCATCCTCAGCTCTTCCTCTCTTAACTTCAAGATGAAGTCATTTATGTCCAATGTTGCAAGAATGTCATTCTATCTGTGATTAGACACAAATGAATCCCATTTATCACTTTATCCTCCATTGATATGGTTACACCATGAGTGTGCAACTCACTCATGAGATGATAGAACCGGTCAATTATGTCATCTAGGCTCTCATTCCCAATTAAGAGCCTTAGCCTTTAGTGCCTTTAATGTTGCATTACCATCATATCTCTTCTCTAAAGCCTCCCATAGTTTTTTGGCCTGTTTGTTCTTAGAAAACTAATGAATGACGTCTTTCGGTATTGACTGAGACAACAGAGCATAAACTTTCTTCTCAGCATTGAAGAGTATCTTTTGTGTTCATTCATTCCTCCCAAATTCAGCTTGACTCCATTAGCACTGACTGGCACCGTGTAACCAGTCTCAATGGATGTCCAATGATTGGGATCAACTCCATTTAAGTAAATCTCGAACCGATGTTTCCATTGTGGATAGTCATCTCACGTTATAAGTTTCGGCAGTTTATTGTGATTTCCTATCTCATTTTCCAGAAGCAGAAGGTACTGGATGTGTGAGTCCTTCCCGGCAGTAACCGCAGCAAACTAATCTTCCATTTGTATAAACTTGGTACTTGAAGAACAGGACAGGTTCAATCGTACGAATGGACAATGAGTATGGTTCACTCGTGCGAATGAAGGGTGCGAATGAATTTAATCGTGCGATTGGATTCAGTCGTGCGTATGAACAAGACGAATGGACTCAAACGACTGGAGCTGTTCAGTCGTGCAAATGAGGAGTGCGACTGAGTTCAGTCGTGCGAATGGAGTGTACGAATGAGTTCAATCATACGAATGAGCTATTAGTGCGACTGAAGGCTGCTGTTTTGGCAAAATCGAAGATTTTGACACTTTGACACAAAAACACGATTTTCCAAGAACCCTAATCTGTTGTATAGTGAAAAATCAAAACTTTAATGCCAGAAAACGTCAAAAACACTTTTTGACTCAAAAGAATGACTCTTTTGAATGAAAACATTAAGTTTAACACCAAAACTAATCAAATCACACACAAAATCAAGAGCCAAAGCTCTGATACCACTTGTCAGGACCGTGTAGGTATGGAATACTAACTGATAATACGTGAAACCAGATCAAATAGTGTGGAATCCTATTTGATTGATGATCCAATCAGTGAGAACATTTACCCGATCGATATAAGAATAAACTAAACATTAAGAATGAGTAGGAATCGATCAAGAACGAACTATGAAGTTGGATTGGGTGCTCTGGACGATTAGGGTTTATGGATATCGAAATGTTCGGAATTATTATGTTTTCCACGAGTTAAGTGGTATTTATATGTTTGTAGTTTGCATTCGTATGACTGAACCATTAGCATGGTTTAGTCGTATGACTGAATCATACGATTAAGTCATACGCACGACTGAAGGTTCAGTCGTGCGACTGAGTCAATCTTATGTCTCATTCGTACGACTAATTCAGTCTCCTGGTTCAGTTGTGTGACTGGTCCATAAGCATAATGTATTCATGTGTATGGTCCATTCTCATGAAGACTCATCCGACTAGGTTGAACACATTTCTCAATCATTATTGACTAATGACTATGTACAATAACTTCAAACCTATATAGTAAGTTCATACATATGAATTATATTCAACACAATAATAATAAGAAATAGATAAACATTAATAAGCAACAACCACATATTATATATCATTGAATCAATTTATTACATATGTGTAAGACATGAACGATTTTTACATAAAAGCTCACAAACTAGGAACATGATGTATCTACAAAGGTTTTGTAATTGCTAGGGGTGGGGATCTGACAATCTAACCCTATTCACTGTCTTTGGGGGTTTCACCCTTAGCATAATCGTTCCTTTCCCCGTATCCCAATCCTTATCCTTTTTGGATCTTCTCCTCTCAGCCTTTATAAACCCGAATGATTCAAAATTTTCATTCACTCCATTCCTGATCTCCTTTTCTAACAACATAGCTCTCTCACTCAGATGAGCATCAAGCAATGGCAACATAGCCAGCCTCCTCAAGTCCCACTTAGGCAAGGTCTTGAATGCCTTCCTTTTATGGAGATAAGAAATTTCTCCCCCTCTCCTCTTTATCATAAACATTTTGAGGCCGGGGTTATACTTCCAGCTTATGATTCTTTTATTAGCCTCAGATTTACTCAACCCTTCTAAGTTTTAGAATAAGGGAGTTAGCTCTTCAGTCTCTTTCTCCCTCACAAACTAGTCTTCCTTCTCTATATTAAACATATCTCCATCATAATCACCCTTCTTAGCAACATAGGTTAGAGGTCTCTCAACAACCTCATAATATTCAGTTTTAGAATCATAGTCAACCAACTACTCATCATCTTTATCTTCATCAATCAATCTCTTCTCAGCAGTTTTCTCAACATTCTTAGCAAGGTTCTCTCTCACCACCTTTTCACCAACCAAATCTTTCTCAAAATCGAACTGTATGTTCACAAAACTAGCCTCCAATATCTCATCATCATTCTCCACATTCTTAATCTCCTGCCTTACTCAAGAACCTCCTACTTTCTTAGCTGTTGCACCAGATGTGCCCTCTACTGCCGAGGAGGATGTACCCACATTTAGGAATGAGTATTTGGAAGTATTAGTTAAATCATCTAACTAAGGTTGAGTTAGTTGATTGTGCAGGCCGACTACAGCCTTCAGTTCATTCACCTCCTCAAGTAATCTCTTAATCAACTTATTATGATCCACCAACATCTTGATCATACCATCAATCACCTCATCCTTCTGCCTTTCCCTTATCTCTTGATTGGTAAGTTTTGTCTTTATGATGCTTAATTCATTAGCCAGAGATGTATTGAGGTTTCTTATCACGTCCTCATCCATACCAGCTCTCTCCTCCCTCCTAGAGGACTTAATGAAAGATTGTGTCATTGTTTAGTTCTTCTCTCAGCTTCTCCTGCATCAACTTTCTAATCTGATCTCCTTTCTTTCTCCACCCTTGCCTCCTTAGCCATCATATGCACTTCATCCTCAAAATCATAATCCATCTCTTTCACGTATCTTTTCCTCTTCTTAACCGCATCAGTCTGTTTCACCCTTGTCTCCTTAGCCCTTTTGTTCTCAGACTCATTGACCCTCCTGATATAGTTCCATCTCTCCGGAGGGTACATGTTCTCCCAGAGGTGAGTAATCTTCCCACTAAAGTCATGACGAATAGCGCAGCAGTCTACGAAGATGCGGGTGTTTATTTGTACTAGCTGTTTAACCTCTCCATGTCTGAGGATGTTAGGAATAAGATCATCAAAAATCATCTGAAGAAATCGAGGATAAAGCAGCCATTTATCCTTCTTCAAAGCCATCACATTCTCCACCATACAGGAAAAAATCAGTCTCGCGATGTTTGCCTTCTCCCCTCTGCAGCAAATCACCATAGCTTTTGTCCATTCCAAGTTAAGCCCATCTGATCCACCTTTATGGTGATCTAAGCACATAATGAAGACATGAGCTATATATCTCCACTCCTTAGAGAGGAAGGACTTTTAAATCTCCTTCCTTGTCCCAAAAGGTGGTCCCTCATAACCCATCAATCTGAAAGCTTCAAACACCTCCTGGTCTAACAGAGTAACCTCCTCTCCTGTGTCCTCATCGAGCCTTATCACCCTCGATATAACCTTTGCAGTAATGGTTAGCTCTTTCTCTATCACCCTAGCTACAATCCTCTGTGTATTGCCTCTCATGTCATACTCAGCCGTTCACCAAAAATCTCTGATGTCTAGGTCATAAATAGTAGTGGAATATGAGATAACTTAGGCTATTGGAGATCTCTGCAACCATTGTATGCAATCTCTAAAACCAGCAACTTTCGGATGAATGTCATCCAAGATAGCAGTAATGTTGTTCCTCTCATCAAACTTTAGGTTCGCCATTTAATCTGAAAAATAGATGAAACGCATAAGAATTATATATTAACAAATAATATTAAAGAATAATGAGAAAAAGAATAAAACAAAGCTAAAGACAAATTAATTTCACTGACTGAAATTATAGTTTCTCTGGCTAAAATTATAGTTTCGCAGGATGAATTTTTAGTATTGTTAGGCAAAAGTGTAATTTCGGCAGCAATTAGTTATTAGTTTTGGCAAGAATTAGTTATTAGTTTCGGCAAGAAATTGTAGTGAATTTGACTGACCAAAATTATAGTATCGGCGCAATTAAACTAAAGTCCGCTCAACGAAGCTGCTAAGCTCGCTCAGACATCATAACTACACAGTTTCGTTGAAAAACCATGAACTTTCGTTCAGTTTTGCTAGACTATTCAGTATTTTCACAGTAAGAACTACGAAGGTACCGAAAAGTCTCAATCAATGAACCATCAATGTTGCTATTAAACCTAGATTAAGCTAAGGTCTTGAGTTTGAAACTCACTTGCAAACAAGAATCAATGGTCATACAATCAATAAAAGTACAAATACTCAAAATCGCATGAAATGTCTACGGAGGAACCCTAGAACGTCTGACTACTCGAATGTGCGAAAATGAGGAATCAATTTCGCATATTGAGTTATATAGCACATAGTTTCGCAGGCAGCGAAACTATAGTTTCGTCCAGCAAAGATACAATTTCGCCTTGCGAAACTTTGGTCGAAACTGACCATGCAACGCGCGAGAGTACTGGCGAAGCTATAGTTTTGCTGTGCGAAACTACAAGCAAAATTATAATTTCGCTGGAAACCTAAAAATTTATGAAATTTATTTTGTTTCCCTTTCTTAAAAAAATAAAGTAAGAGTAAAAATTATTTAAAAAATGATTTAAAATAAGGTAAACAAAACAAAATAAAAGAAATTAGAAAATTAGCTCCACAAAACATCACCATTTTTCACGTAGAATAATGTGAACAAAATCAAAACCAATTAGTATAAAAGGATATGAATGAGAAGCTGAAAAGATCTTCTGGAAAGTCAAAGTTTGGTGAGATTGCTGATATACTCGTTCTTTTAAGTCCATGCCTTCTTCGTTTCAACTAGTGCACCGCAGCTACTGTTATCATGTTTTAATTTGTTTTAAAGAAAACATAGAATGACCTAGTCCCCACAAAGATTTGGCAAAAAAACTTATCCAGTCCTCATGATGTATTGAACAAATGACACACTCTGCATGACTCTTCCTCTCAGAATCAACATAGACATCAAAAGAAACAATGCCCTTATAGACATCAAATGATGAGAGCTCCAGGTCTATACTTATGTATAACAAAGGAGTTGACTAATTGAGTCTTATTGATGAGAACTTCAGGTCTATACTTACGTATAACAAAGAAGATCATCAATTTGTGCTGATGAGAGCTCTAGGCCAGTAGTATCGTACAACAGAGGAGATCATCACTCTAGGTCAATGTTCACACATAATAGAGGAGATAAGCACCAGATAAAGTACAACAGGGAGCATCTTTGTTACAAAGATGAGAAAGCATATAGCTTTAGAGATATGGTGGATTATTTCGACGCACAAATACTTTAGATAAGAATAACTCAAAACAGAGATGTCATGTTCTCAACCCATTTTGAACAAGGACTTGAGACTTTGTGATGGCCAAAAAATGTCAACGGGATTATCCGAGTCATAAAGTTTCTTACTTATTTAATTAAGCTACAAGATTACTGTTGACTTTGTTTTCTGGCTCAACCTATCAAGCATATCTCACACAATACTGTTAACCTCCTTTACATCGTCCAGACTTCTCATTTTTATTCTGCAAATGAAAACAAGTAGAACATTAATCTCCCCTGAAATTTCTACAAATAAACAAAATGTAGAAATTTCTTACTTGACTATATGTTACTATCATCAATATAATATATATGTATATAAAATTTATTTATTTATTTATTATTATTATTTTTATTTTATTATTTTTATGTAAAAAATGATGAAGAAAGATGGAGCGGACAGAATAAAAAGAAAAGAAAGAGAATAAAGAGAAAAGAATAAACAATATGTACATACCATGGTTGAAAGAAAATGGGTTTTAAAACGATATTAATCCTAACATAGAGATTAATTCATAAAAACGATGTTTATCAAATGTTTTAGTAAAAAGATCTGCTTTTTGATTCTTGGTGTCAATGGGAATAATATCAATCAAACCTTTTTCCTGAGCATCACGAATCACATGAATTCGTGTCTCGATGTGTTTGGTTCAGGAATGATGAATAGGATTCTTGGCGATGCCAATGGCTGCTTCATTGTCACATAACAATGGTGTATAGAGAAAGTTGATCCCGTAGTCAATCATCTGGTGCTATATCTAGAGCACTTGTGAGCAATAGCTAGAAGCAACAATGTATTCTTCTTCTCCCGTAGAGAAAGAAACCGTGGTTTGTTTCTTGCTTTGCCAAAAAACAAGACAATTTCCCAGGTATTGACATCCTCTAGTAACCGACTTTCTATTTACCCTGCATCCATTAGAATCACTATCAGAGTAGGCATGTAAGTCAAAATTCCCACCATAATGATACCAAAGACCTAAACGAGAAGAGCCTTTAAGTTAACAAAAGATTCGTTTTACATCCTTTTCATGAGACTCTTTCGGGGCAGATTTGTATCGAGCACAGTATCCTACAACAAATGTGATGTCAGGATGACTTTCTGAAAGATACATAAGGGAACCGATCATGGATCTATTTAAATGAGGATCAACGAGTTTCCTATTCTCGTTAGGAGTGAGGCATTTTTTATTAGTAAATAGAGTCATTTCAGAAGAAGCGTCATCCATCTTGAATTTCTTCAAATTTTCCTTAACATACTTCTCCTGATGAATGAGAATTCCCTTTGGATTTTGTCATATCGATAAAGTCATATCGATAGTGCCACGAGAAAAACCTTTGCTTAAGAGATACTATGTAAAAGTCTCATACTAGATCTGAGGTGCCTAATGAAGACTATAAAGGGACTTATCAAATTTGTGAACTTTGTCAGGGAAGTCGGGATCCTCAAAACCTGGTGATTGACACACATATATTTCCTCGTCAATGTCTCCATAAAAGGAATGCACATTTGACATCCATCTGGTAGACTTTGAGCTGCTTATGGGCGGCATGAGCTAGAAAGATTTTGATGGCTTCAAGACGGGCGACATGAGCAAAATGGATGAAAGAAGTCAATTAAAGGCTTTCTCTTATGAAACAATTCATAAGGAGTCTTCATTTTGTCTTTCACTATCAACATCCTGTTCAAAACGTATAAAACACAATTCACTCCCTCAGCCCAAAAGATGATGGGTAAGGAAGATTCAATCAACATTGTACGAGCAGTTTCAATAAGGAAGATTGAATCAACATTGTACGAGCGGTTTCAATAGGAATATCCTGATAGTTTCAAGTCTTGCTACAGGAGCAAAGACATCTGTGTAGTCAATTCCTTCTTCTTGAGTATACCTTGAACAACCAATCTTTCCTTGTTCTTGATGACAAGTCCTCTATCATCCTTCTTATTCCTAAACACCCATTTGGTGCCTATATTGGTCTTACCTTGAGGAAGAGGACATAGGTTCCAAACCTTTTGCCTTTTGAATTGAAGTAGCTCCTCTTGCATAGCCTTAACCTAACTTCCATCCTTTAAAGCCTAATCAATTTTCTTTGGCTCTATCTGGGACAAGAAACAAGAGTGAAGACAAACATTTGCATCATGGGGTTGTCCTCTTGTTCTTACCCTTGTATCAACATCTCTAATGATGTTTGTGGAAGGGTGAGACTTATGGATCCTTAGCTAATGGATCATAGCAAGTTGCTTAGATAGATCTAGATTAGAGAAATTTAGATCTTGTAGTGAGGATTCACCCTCCACATCAACACACTTATCAAGATTAACTTGATCCAATGAGTGTGTGACATCATCGATGTTGTCATCAATGGAGTGGTTATCAACATCAAAAAATTCTTGATCACTGTCACCACCACCATTCTCTCAAACATTTGAAACTCCTTCTTCTAAGTTGTGTGCCTCTAAGATAAAGTTTGAAGGCATCCCAGAAGTATCAGCAGGATTTGTCATTGATGTGCTGGTAGATGCTTTATTTACAGAACTGGTTACCACTAGAGCTGGAGATGAGTAGCTTGAAGGTCTTCTTAGCTCAAATCTTGGATCACGATCACCCATAGGTAATATATCTGTAGACCCTGAAACATGTTCACAAGATTTATTAAAACAGTTGGTAACTAAATCAGGATCAAATAGCCAATTCGGATCACAACCTTTCATACTGGGAGTGTGCTCTTTGAAAGTCACATTGGCTGACTCCATAACTATTCTAGTTCTAAGATTGTATACTCTATAAGCCTTAGCTTGGAAAGAGTACCAAATAAAGTGTTTATCATCTGATTTCTCAGCAAACTTGGGAATTTGATTTTTTGTATTCAAGATGATGCAAGGACATCCAAAAGACCTAAGAAAACTAATGAAAGGTTTCATCTTGTGCCAAAGTTCATAAGGAGTCTTACCATGAGTTTTAACCACTAAAACTCTGTTTTGTACATAGCAGGTAGTGTTGACTACCTCTGCCTAGAAGGTGATGTGTAGTTTAGAGTCAGACAACATAGTTCTTGCAACTTCAATAAGTTTCCTGTTTCTCCTCTCAGTAACAACATTTTGCTGAGGAGTCCTGAGAGACTATATTGTCTTGTAATACCCTTTTCATTACAAAATGTATCAAGGATTTGGTTCTTGAATTCAGTTCCTTGATCACATCTTATGGTCTTGACCTTATGATCACATTGATTCTCAATCTTTAAACTGAAATTGTTTAGAATCTCAAGAGTCTCATCCTTAGTTCTAAGGAAAAAGACCCAAGTGAATCTTGTAAAGTCATCTGTGATTACTAAACAATAAGAGGTCCTTCCTAGACTCATTACACTGGTAGGGCCAAAGAGATCCAAATGTAACAAGTGTAGGGGAGTAGTGATGGAGTTTCTTTCCTTTGGCTTATGAGATACCTTGTGTTGCTTTCCTTTCAGGCATGCCACACAATGGTCATCACTTGTAAACTCTTTCGTTGGCATTCCAGTTACCAAATAATTCTTAATAAGTTTATTCATGTTTTTAATTACATGGTACATTCTTTTATGTGAAAGGAAAGACTTATCATTATTTGCTTTAGATAGAAAGCATGAAACTTCTCCTGAGGGAGATATTTCTTGCAAATCCATCTTGTACATGTTACCTCTCCTGAGGGCTCTGAGTAGGACATGCTCATGAGGAATGACCACCCCGGGCTTGAGAACAATGCACTCATGCTCAGTAAAGAGCATGGTATGACTCTAATCACAAAATTGAGACACACTCAGAAGACTGTATCCAAGCTCCTTGACAAAGTTTACCTTCTCAATTCTGAGCTTACCATTTGTGACATTGTTCCTTCCTGTAATGTAACCCCCTGCATCTCCTCCAAAAGCAAATGGTCCTCCATCAATACTTTCAATCTTTTAGAGTAGTGACCTATTGCCTGTGATGTGCCTGGAACAATCACTGTCAATGATGCATACATTCTTGTTTGTCTTGAGATGTTCCTGCACAAAAGAGTTGGTTAGTTACATTTGGAAACCCAAGCCTTATTGGTCTTGCGCTCATCAAAAGAAGTTGAAGACAATGCAACAGTAATTGATCTTATAGTCATGCTAGAAGGATGATTTCCTGAAGTTGATGAAGAACTCTCAGCCACTTGGTGTTTCTTTGATTTCCACACCACCTTTGGAAGCTTAGACTTGACCTTCAATACTTCAGAATTTTTGTTGACTTCAAAAGTTTTGATGACTTGGCCTTCGAAAGATTTTGCTTTCACTCCAGCAAGCTTTAGTACTTCAGATGTATTCCTTCCTTTTGAGACCAAAGTTTCTTTCAAAGGCAAGTTTCCACTTGTCTTCTTCTTTATTTTGGAGCTTCCGAAGGAAAAAGATTTTTCTTCCGAAGCTTACTTTCTTTTTTCCAAACTCTTAGAAGTTTCTTTCTTTGTGATGTGGAAAGTACTCTTTGGATTGTAAACACAATCCTTAGCAAGGTGAGAGGTACTCCCACACATAACACAGACCATTTTCTTCATTCTAGGAGTATTCTTTTATGAACAAGGCTGAACTTGATCACTTTCACTCTCCATCTCTATCTTCTCAGATGATGTGGCAATTCTCGTTGGGTTAGAACTACCTTTGGAGCTTGATGGTTCATGTTGTACAATAGTGGTGCACAACTTATTAGCCTTCTTCATGATGATGGGATGATTTGGATATGAACTAGAACTCTTGTTGTTGGAGTTAAAGTTTGTACCTCAGCTTTAATTACTTCAAATCCTGCAGAAATAAAGACTTGATCATGTGCAGAGTTGAAGGTGGACTTAATCTCTTGGGCCTTCTTGGATTTTCTTTTGGCCTTTTTAATCAAGTTCTTTCTCTTGAACTTGGTCATCCTGGCATTCAGTCAACTTGGTTATGAGATCCTTGATTTGAATCCTATAATTGGTGTGCTCATGTTTAAGAACTAAAATTGTTTTCTCTAAGTCCTCTATCTTTAGTTTATAGTCATTTTCAGCCTTTTTGAAATCAGATTTTAAGATATTCAAGGACTCAAGATAATATTTCATTTTTAAGTTATAGGACTTGTATTTATTAACTTTAGAAATACACTTAGGAGTGCAAAGATGTTCCAATACCTTGGCTTCATCGTGGTCAACCATGAGGGCTTGGTTTGGAGATGCTTCTTCCACCTAAAAGCTCCAGTCAAAGCCTTCTTCAACAACAACAATAGCTTGCTGCTTTGGCTTTTTATTCTAGAGAGCTCTCTTAGTATAGTTTGGTCTAGCTTGAGTCTGACCACCATTTGTTCTTGGTGCTTTGCACTCTCTAGCAAAGTGTCCCATCTAGTTATAGTTGTAACACTTTACCTTTCTTTTATCCAACCCAAACTTTCCACTAGCTGCATAGCTAGGAAACTTCCTCCATGTCCTCTTGTAGAACTTCTTGGCTCTATGAGTGAGAAGAGCCATTTGCTAAACTTTCTCCATATACTCTAGACCATCTGGATGGATACAGTCCAAGTCTTCAAGGGTGAAGAGAAAGTTGCCTATGGATTCATCAGTAAAAACAAAGGCCTGAGAAGGTGATGAATGGACCCTTTTGTGAGTTGTCAGGGTAGCATATAAGATGATGTTGAGGTTCTATGATATTCCTTTTAGTCACATTTAGGGTTGAACCCATTTGATTGCTAGAGTTACCAGATGAGTTTTACATGTTCATCTCTATCTAGTATCCACTGAGAATACCATACAACTCTGTAAGAGTAAAAGTCTTAAGGTTCTCAGTCCTCTTGATAACAACACAGTAATGTGTCCATTGTCTAGGAAGAGAGAACATAAACTTCCTCATAATGTCCATGTTCTCAAGAGTTACTCCAACATCCATTAGAGTATCCACAATCACAACATACCTGAAGTATTGTTGAGTCATGGTTTCACTTGTTTTAAAGGTGATGTTTTCAAACTGTTGCTTTAGGAGATCCTTTTTGTTCTCCTTAGCTTCAGTAGAACCCTCATACATTAGTTTCAGTGCATCCCACAACTGCTTAGTTGTTTTGCATTTCTTTAAACCTCTGTAGATGGAGTTTGGAAGAGCATTTTGAAGGGTTGTCATGGCCTTTTGATCAATCTCTATTCTTTTTCTATCTTCATTAGAGATATCAGCCACAACATTTAGAATCATACCACCACTAGTAGCAGAAGAGGTGCTTGGTATGTAAGGTATTTCAACAACAGAGTCCCATATTCTGGAGTCTTGAGACTTGATAAAGCCTTCCATTCTTTGACACCAAGTATCAAAGTCTTCAGGAGTAATCAATGGAGATTTTTCATAGTTCTAGTTTCCATATCTGCATTAGTGATAGCTGCCATTTGAGTTGTTAAGTGTTTTGTGTGTGTAAGGGATCTTAAGATGGTGAAATCTTATATCAATAGCCTAAAATGCTCTGATACCAAATGCAGGACCGTTGGAAAGGGTAATTCACTTTACAACACTACAACACAATTGAGGAGAGTTCCATAGAACACTTCACGGATCAAATAGGGAACTCTTTAACTAGAATAAGAGATGCTAAGAACACAAATAAAAGAGAGACATAACAAGATAGCAAACAACATAAGTATTTTAGGTTTCAAAAATGTTGTATATTGCTTCTCAAGTTCTATTACAAAGTGTTACTAAGCATAATGGAAAGTTACAAGTATTTGAGATACATATTCTACATCCTATAGCCAGCCATACTTTTAAGGCTAGTTGGATACATAAGACTAGACAACAAAATCAGATGTAGAGTCAAAAGGCAGATTGTCTTTTGACTAGTGACTATGACTTGCCATAGCTTACATTCTAATATATTACAAAAAGGATTAAGTACATAAAGTAGAAAGCTCAGACTCAATACCTCAATGTACAGTTGCCAAAAGCATAGACCTTTTCACCAACTTGTGAAAGTTGGTGAGTCAAACAGAGTCGCAGCGGAAAGGTGGTCCAGCTTTATGGTAAAGTATATCAGATTAAAGCATGTTCTTAAAAGTCTTCAAAAGAAATCTGTCTTTACTCTTTGGCTTCGAAAGACTTTGTCTTGAAACATCAGAAGACTTCACTTTTGGCTTCGAAAGATATTGGTCTTGCCTTCAGAAGATTTTACACTTGGAATATTTCTAGTGCAAGGGGTAAAACATCCGAAACATTTCTACTTTAGTTCTTTAGTGCATGCATGTAGAGAGGCTTTGGATGTTTTGAATGTTTTGGCGGCATCAGACTTATTGAAATCCTTATAGAAACACACCCACCTGCACATTACGAAGCACACACACATGCACATAGCTATACACACACATGCACATAATGCACTTTCGGGTCATCAACCCACACCCGCACACTCACCTCACACACACAAGCAATACACATACACACATGCACTAAAGAGAACGCACACACACATACATACATCATATACATACACACAGCTCATCGCACACACACAACATATACATACATATATACACCGCCACACACAATACACCCAATATCGCATTATATATAAACACACAAACGGTGTATACACACACTAATGCAAACACTCTCACACACATAGATTATAAACATCATATACATACACACATGCACTCACTTATATATATGTACAATCAGCATACATATATACATATGCGGGTAGATACGCATATATATACACATATATGTATATCCGACACACACACCACCTTCATGGCACACACACCACATACACACTACGCACACAGTACACACACTCATCCATGCTACTCACACAATACACCCACATATATATGTAGGCATACATACATGATATCGATACACACACAGCAGTCGAGGGCTTCTATGCTTGGTCCCTTTCGAAAAACAGCACGTGATACACACATACGCATATATACATACAAACACATACCGAATATATACGTATGAATCAAACCGAACAACCGAAACGACAAACGAAACAAACACCGTGAAGATAAATGGAACAAAGTCTAACCGAGTCAGGTACCTCGAACGAGGCTGATCGGTGAGACGGCGGCAAACGACAACGAACGGTGGTGTAGACAGAGGAGGAGAAGACTCGGTGAACGCACGACGGGGGGGGGGGGGGGGGGGGGGG